>PPHD01019909.1:0-13883 GCA_002909625.1 Bambusicola thoracicus
TGCCCTCCCTTGGGCACACAAGCCACAGTGAGTGGGCACAGTGTGAGAGCATGATGATGCTCTTCTGGTATCTCAGTTCATACTGCTTCCCTAATTGCAGTAGGCAGAGGGAGTGACGAGGCACAGGGGAAAGCAGGACCGCGTCAACAGAGAAGTCACTGATGCCTCCTTGCAGCACCTCTCTCCTTAGATGGGGAGCTCCCTTTGGTGGCATCGGTTGGGATTACGCAGTTAAGGCTAAGTTTATCCTTCCACTTTTAGGCTTATTTTTAGCTTTCTAACCTGTGTTAGGAGAAACTAATTTGTTTGCAAAATGAGATATTAAAAACCAGGTAAAACATGCCAAGGAGGGGGAGGGACTTCTTTCTGTTTTGTTTTTGTTGGTTTGTTTGTTTGTTTTCTCCCTTAGCAAATGCAGAATTACAAGTGTTCATGATTTGCTGCAGCATCGGCTAACTTTATCATCTCTTATTACATCTCCCTCTTTGACTCAGGCGCTCCCAGCCGCTTTGCCTTGCTAGAGCTCACGGTGTCACACCCCCACACAGGTATTTTTCACAGGCAGCAGCTGGCAACTGGAGAGAGGACCCCCATAGGTGGGGGCATGGCCAGCCTGCAATAGCTTGTGCTAGAAGAGGGAGTCATGGGGCTGTGGTGATGAAAGGCAATCGGAGAGTAATCGAGTTGTGGGAGCATAGGAGAGGCAGAAGCAGATATACAGATGGTGCACGGCAACTAAGAAAAGAAACATGGTGAAGGAGTGAAAGAAAAATAAATAAAAGTTAATAGAGCTAAGCAAAGATACTGAGAGGAGAAATATAGTGCTGCTGAAAGAGGGAACAGAATGAACCCAGAGACAGGCAACAGGGACGCTGCAGAGAAAAAAATATTAACAATAAAAGATAGATCACGGCGTGCTAGACGGCAAGAAATAAACAGCAAGTTTAGACAATTTCAAGGAAAACTATTGAGTCAAAATGCGTAGAGGGAATAGGGAGAGAGAGGAGAGAAGGCAAAGTGGGGGAGAAGAAATTCAGAGGCACCTTTGAAAATGAGAATTAAGTGACTGAAGCGTCAGTGCCAAATGAGTGTGGTACTCCAAGGTCTGAGGCATTTAGCAATGAAATCCAGAGGGAGCAATGAAAGCTGGCTGGTTGCTTCCCCCAGCCCAGCCCCGGGGCTGCACGACCCCACAAGCTGCCCACACGGGGACCCACAGCGCCCATCAGCCAGGACAAGTGGTTACGGGAAGGGATGCAGAAAGGAAAAGGGAGAGGAGAAATGTATCTGCCCCAGCAACCCTCCTTGCTGCAGGGTCTGTGTGGTTCCAGGGCTGGGTGAATTCGTCCCAGGATGGGTTGGAGGTGCAGGTGGATGCCAGCGGTTCACCCTGGCCCAGCTGGCATTATGCAGGACAATGGGCCGTGAGGGAATGCAGCGTTGGTGTCCGGTGATGCAGGAGGAATTCACTGGTATTTAAAGTTAAATCGATGCGCTGTCTGCAAAAAATGATCCTTTGCCCTGAATATTAATGTCAATTTGGCGTATGATAATTTAAATTTAATTTAGTTGTATAGGATTCATTCTCAGACCTACGCATGAATGGACAAGTAATTTTGCAACATGACTTCATCCGGCCCTTCTGCTTGTAAAGCCGTCACAATGCGTTCAGCCACAGGCCAGGATGTCCCCATCTCTTACCCACCCTGCTCTTCCCTATCTATCCCCTGCTCTCCTTTCCTGCCTCTGAAATGTGAAGTTTGGTGGAGCGTGGCAATGTCTGATGGCAAATAGGAGACCAGTAAGCAAAAAAATGTTACCCCTTCTAGTGTCATGAGCCCTGGCAAAATCCCAGCTGCACTTCGTGCTCAGGTGCCAGGAGCTATTAATAGAGGTCTGCTAAGGTTTATTAATTATACCATTATACTCGGCCTGCTTCAATACGAAGAGCGTGTACATTTTGTTCCCATTTCCCCATGTATCTCCTTTCTGTCATCTGAAGAAGCATACGTAGGTGCAGAAGTGTTTTGAAAGCGAAGGAAGAATAGCCATGCAGGAAGCTTCCAAAACTCATATGCCAGGCCCAGCATACCCAAAACACCTCAGTGTCCTCAGAGTATTGGGAAAATCAGACTTTATTGTGGATTCTGAGCTGTGCCAGTTGACAGCTCCCTGCAAAACCCACTGGGTGAAGCACATCAGTAAGAGCTATTTATTTACAGGCCTGACGTCCAGAAGTGCAGCTGAACATCTCAGCTTCCCTTAATAGAAGCCAAAATGACCTGACAGGACTTTGATCTCCTGAAAATAACACCGGGTTCCAGTGGTGACGTAGGGCACTGCGGGCAGTCTGCGAGGGACTCTTCAGGTTCCTTCACTGAACAGCTTAGTAGCACTTAAGAGCGTGATCCTGTAAATCTGCTCTTAGGCAACTAGCCCATTGAGTTTAATGGGATTACTTGCGCGAGTAAGGCTTTGTGAGATGCAGCCTTAAGGGTGGTGGAAACGTAGGGAGCTGGCGCAGTATGGTATACCAGGTTGGAGATGCATACAGCACTGAGAATAGTTTGTACTCACAGGGCTGTGAGCCACTTGGCTTGCACCGAAGGGGAAGGAGATGTGGGGAAGGGTAGCACAGAGGCTTAGTGTGGGCAGCGAGGAGATGGGGACCAGCGATCCCTGAGATGGCTGAGGGACCGCCAAGGTGGGATGTGTGTGTGCAGGGAGATTCATGAGTATTCCGTTCTGATTCCAAAGCAAAGCTTGACTTGATGATGTTTGCAAGCCTTCTGCCCTCTGTCTCTGCAAGCACTGAGGTTTGGGTAGAACAAATGCTCATGAAAACGAAATTCCTACTCTGAGTATTTCCATCACAGGCAGTTTTGAAATGCTCTGTTGAATGGTGAAATTTGCATTTGTGCTGCCAGCTTTTTATCCAAGTCACAGGCTTTGTTTTCTACCTGATCCTCTGTTAGTTGGGTCAAGCTGGATAAATGAGGCACTTCTCTTCCTGCCCGCATCCTGGAGCTGCCTATCTGCAGTGGGTGCCATTGCTTCGGCCTCACTTGGCTGGCTGGCTGTGATGGAGCCCTCTTGTAAGCTCGTGTTTGATCTGTGCGTACACTTGTACATTTTCCAGTATTTCTGTAACATACCTGGCTTGTGTTGTGTTGATTTTGCTAGCGATACGGGTGTTACAGTCCTGTAGTATGTAGGAGGGAGTGGTAGGGCTTACAGCTGGCGGTAATGCTCACAGTATGTGTAATGTGTTGGGAAAAGATTATTTGCTGCCAGAAAATATGTCAATAATCCCGAATAATAAATGAACTTGAGCGTTGGAGATTTCCTTTGCTATCACAAAAATGCTATAGCTTTGGTCGCTCACTTTGTAACATGTAAGTGCGTTTGGTCAGCAGTACGGGTCTCTTCTGATTCTGATGAGGAAAAAAACACCTGAATCCAGGCTTGCCCTTCAGGTTTCCTGCCTTCTAAGGAACCATGTGTAAGGGGTGCAAGTGGTGTTTAGCTTCAGGTTTTGCAGAGTCCTGTGATGTCCATCCGGGAAACCCTGTAACGTTCTCCAGATAGCATTTTCCTGAGGATGGCATCCACTCACTGTAGGCAGAATTTTGCATCTAGAGAGACAGGCAGGGAGGAAGGATGATGTGTCATCCCCCCTGCCCTGGCAGAAAGCTGCGTCACAGACATGTCCCTCCTGGCTCTGTGTACTGAGAGGCTGCCCCTGCACTGTCCCTACGAGTGTCACAGAGCTGAGGACATCTCCCATTTCCTTTATGTACGCACAAGCCCCGGAACAGCGGCACACGCGAACGAGCATCACCCAGCACTTGGGATGAGTACGTTTGCCACCTGTCAAGCTTGGTGCTGGCATGCCTGGATCTGCACATCCACCTGCTTCAGGGGAGGAAACACACCAGCGTGCCCAGGGGATGTGCCCATCGGGTCCCCACGTGTGGGGCTGCATTCGAGGCGTGTCGCTGTGTCCTCTGCCCACGTCTGCCTGCGTGTGCGACTGCAAGGGTTGTTAATCCTGTTTATAGCCGGCAGCAAGATGGGCAGGGAGCCGCTTAACAAGAGCTGACACATGAAGAAATAAGGCTTTTGTCTCCGTTGTACGTTAAACAATTCATGAGGTTTGGGGTTGAATAAGACATTTAATGAACGTTGGCCTGCTCGGGCTGCCTGCAGCTGGTCATTTCTCACCGAGGGCTGGGTGCTTTTAAAGGCAGAATAAGGAGATGTGAGCCATGAGTCATAAAATTTTAACAAATAAATGGCATTTCCTACTTTTCTTAACATGTGGAAATAGATGAGAGCGCTAATAGCAGCATTTCCAAATATCTGGAACAGCAGCGGGTTTGTAGATGTTGTGGGAGCACAGCTAAATGGCGGCGAGGATTACAGGTGGATAGCTGTATTTACCTATCGCTGGCACTGTTTGTTTGGCGTGTGGAAGCAGGGCCAGGATCCCTGCTTGCTTTGCAGCAGGCGCCTTGTTAATTCCCTGCTTAGATCTCACACGCATGTGAGGGGCAGAGTGGTGCAAAGGGGATGATGGGTGAGCTGAGCAGACCTTGTGAGGGTGGCTAATTGGGGGCTGGAGGCAGGGGGGCTGCTGAGGTGCCCATGGTTGCGGGAGCGTGCAGTTACCTTTACGGTTTCATCTTGGTTTTATATTATGCGAGATCGTCCCCCTTTACTCTGAAAAAAAAAGAAAGGGAAAAAATAAAAAGAGAGAGAAAGACATGTTTACACACTTTAAATGTTCGGAAATAAAACTTTACAGGGCTGCTGTTACGTTGCTGTACTCCCATTTGATTCACTCCACCAGGTTCTGCGGTGCCAACGAGCAGTGTCTATTTGTGCCTTTGCAGTTTGTTCTCCCCACGGGCTGCGGGGACCTGGGGTCGGTAGCCTGCAGTGGTGTGAGGCTGGGCTCCCCCCGGCTCTCTTGGACGTAGGCAGTAAGCACCAGCATGGATGCAGCATCTGGGGCCACGTGAGCTTTCTGATGTCTCTCTCTTCGGTGCTTCCAGATGGGAGCCTGGAGCGGTGGCAGAGGCAGGGAGGGGTGTGCTGCCACTGCCACTGAAGTGCTGCAATTTAATTTGCTTTTGGGGGGAAGGCGTTCCTTGACGCTGGCTTTGCGCGCAGCTGCTGATTCCCCATCCCACAGGTAGCAGGGAGGTTGCCTTTCTCTCCCTGGTGCATGTGAAGCCCCACTGCTGTGCTGGAGCTCGAGCTGGCCATCCAAACCAGATGGTGCAGCTTCACGCTCAGCCTGCACCGCTGCCCAAGGCAGGCAGCCGGCGCCTGCACACCCACTGGATGATACAGAAAGCAGCTGCCCTACATGGTGCTTTTGTCCATCCATTCCAAGGAGAGAGTAGCTGAGCCCCGGGGGACGCCAGTCCCACTGGTCCCAGCAGCACATTTTGTTGGAAAGGTTTTGAAAATCCTGTTTATAATCCCAGTCCAGCTTTCACTACGGCAACGGGGACTTTTGTTTTGGCCTGCCCATAATACTCAGGCATTTTGCTCCGGAACAAAGAATCCGGTTTTAGCAACAGTCTTTATTAGTGCATATTAATGTGCACAGTTGGTGTCATTTATTTTCACATGGAATTTAACACTTTCTGTCTCTGCACTGGATTAATAGGAATCTCATTGCCTGTCAATGGGAGGCAGCCATTTAGGCTGTTCCACATTATGTGCGCTGGCATTTAGTTCACTCTTTAGACTGTAGCCATTCAGCACAAGGATCTTCTTTTCCTTTTTGTACAGTAGATTGTTCCTAATGTGCGGCTATATATATGGCTATTGCTGCTAATTCACCTAATACGGTACGGAAAATAGATAGGACTTTGGAGATGTTGTGAAGAAGAGTCATGCAATACGATACAGGGTGCTTAGCAGCCACAGAGATCACAGGATTAGGTGAGCATTGCATTTATCTTCCTCACTTCTCCAGCTCCTCATGCCCTTGAATCACACGCGCCTCATACCAGAGCGGGGATCAACAATGTCGTGGTCGTGGCCTCAGTGGAAGAAGAATGTGGCCCAGTGATACAAAATGCCATTTTTTTTTTTTTCTTTCTTTTACTGTAGGCCTGTATGAGCATGCCTTTCAGATTTGTGATGCCCCAACTCATCATTTTTTTGTTAGCTGGCCTCGGCCGCCAAAACTTACAGATGCAGCTTTAAAATAAGCAGCTTTGTAGTTGCTTCCTTTCACCAAAGAAATGCCTGCCCTCAAACACAGGGGCGAGAAAGTAGAGCAGGGGATTACAAGGGAAGATGATATGCCATGCACAAATACACATCGACGGCCTCAGGCTTTGACACCAAATTATTATGCTAATGCCATGCACATCGGTGCAGTGACTGTTTGCAAAGGCAGTGTCTTTTAGGAATGGGTCAAGGAATTTGTGTTACTGTTTTATCACAGGGCTCATCCTGTGAAACTGGAGTTACAAATCCAACCTGATACCTGACTGCCATGAGATCTACAGCCTGTACCTTGCTTTTCACAGAGGTGAAAGCTCCTTGAAGCAAATCGCGTTGGCTGGTTACAAGCCCTTAGGGTGCTGTCATCTGGAAGTTTGCATCTGAGAAGCAGGAGAGGGTGAGCAGAGCTGAGGTCCTGGCACGGAAGCTGTGTTGAGTGACACTGGTGCTTTCTAGCCATCAAGTGGCATTTGCTCAGTGTATACTTCTCAGGCTGAATCTGATGACACCAAGATGGCTCGTTGCATATGGTGGGTCGAAGCCCTCCCCATATGGGACAGGGACAGCTGTAGAGTTTCCACTCTGTATTCTGGAATGAAAACTAGGGAGCAGAATAAACCTTGGAGCAGCATTTTGCCTTAAACCAGCTGTCAGATGGGAAAATCACAGTCTTCCACCTCACTTGAAAGAGTCAGGGAACCTATCGCCCTATCCATCCTTTGGTGTCTATTTTCTACGACTCTCTCCCTTCACCCCACCATACGTGACACATTGACTGTGCTGTCTCCCCTTCCTCTTTTCTGCCCCAATGTTGTGAGCTGGAGAGTGATGTCTGGTAGTGCCTTTTGTCGTACACAGTGCAGAGCAATATGAGGATGGCAGCCCTACGGGAGCAGATGGCATCAACACGCCTGGCTCCGTTTCCACAGACAAAGTAGGGTACTGCAAACTGGTGTTCACTTCACGTGGTACTGTCTGCTTGACATAGACATGGGTCCTGTGCAGTCTGGAGAAGCAGGCAGGCTGTTACAACAGCTAATGTGAGTAGGGTATGATGAGGGCATGAGGGAATGGAAGTCCTGCATGTTTCTGGCAGTATTACTTCTCAGAGGAAAGGATAAGATGCCAAAAGAAGGAGGTCATGAAGAGGAGATTTCTCCACTCTCCACTGCACGTGGAAGTGTGACCAAGAAGTGTGCCAGCAGTGGTGGCCAAAACTATGGGATTAATTAGAGCAGGGAGGAGAGGGAAGGTTCACGGTTCCAGGATGGCCAAGCTGTGAGCCATCTCCTAGCCTGACACTTTCCAGGCCTGGGCAGCCCTCCTGCCCCATCCATGCTGTGCCGCATGTGACAGCGCTGTCTCCTTCAGTCACATGGGAGCCTCCCTAATTCTGGCTTGCTGGCCCACCCTCTCCATGTTAACGCGTTGCTAATAATTACCATTTTTCAGAACTGTTTTGACTGTTAAAAAATGTGGGTTTTTTTGTTGTTGTTGTTTTGTTTTTTTTAATAAGCTGATTAAAAGAGACTACTCATTAGCATAAGCTCTTTGCCATTCAGCCCTCTTCATAATTAAAAGCACTCATCTGTGGAGACCTCGATTCTCCCCTGTCCTCGGGGCTAGCATTTTGGACATTTTTCCCTGTCAGTTTGCTGTATTTTACCTTGTCTTTCTTTTTCTGGTTTCCTCTCCAGCAGCTTCCTGGTAACGGTGGCAGAAGATTCAGGCAGGTGGAGGCTTAGGTATTAAGTATGAGATGAAAAACAGGACAAATTTGTTGTGCCTTAAAGCAGCGTCTTCTGTTTATGGCTGCTGGCATGGGAGCAGGGCAGCGATGTGCTGTGTGGCAGCCATCTTTTCTGGTCTAAAGAGTTGGGCTGGGGGAGTGTATGGATGGCAGACCTGTCATGCAACATGCCTACAGCTCCTCATAGGGAATGGAGGGGCAGTGCTGAGCTCTGCTCTGTGTGACAGTGACCGGGCCCAAAGGAACGGCATGGAGCTGTGTCAGGAGAGGAGCAGCTGGGGGTTAGGGACAGAGGCTGCACCAGAGGCTGGTAGGCATGGAACAGGCTGCCCAGGGCTGTGGGCACAGCACCGAGCTGTGAGAGTTCAAGGAGTGTTTGGTCACTGCTCACAGACATAGGCCTTGGATTTGGTGTGGTGCTGTGTGGCACTGGGAGTTGGACTCCGTGGTCCTTGTGAGTACCTTCCAACTCGTGATGTTTCCCTCCTTCCTCCTTCCTTCTCTCCCTCACTACCATGCAGTTCTCTGTGTCTCCTGTTTGTCAATAGCCGCCACATTTAATCCTGTTATTATGTTGGCCTTCATGAGCCCACTGAGGGCGCTGGAAACCTGTGGAAGAAATGGAGGAGGGCCCTACACACGGTTCTCAGCATCACCTAGGTGTTTGCAGTTAAAGCCCTGAGGCAGAAGCTACATTCAAACCATCTTGCAGCATAAGTTTTCTGAGTGGAAGCTCACCTCTGTGGGATGGACAAGTTGCTCACTGCTACTCGGCATAGAAGGGGATTCAGTTGCCTGAGTCAACCCATCTCACTGCCTGGTGCAGATGAAGGAGATTTCTCCAGACAGTCTTGTTTAGAAGTCTATTTATTGCCAATATTTTCCTGTGATGTGAAATGATGCTGGACCTTGACGTATTCCATCAACTCTTTGCTTTCCCAAGGAAAATTTCAGTGGGTCACCTGTCAACTATGGCAGATGGCTGCAGTCAGCAAAAATGCGGTTTCTTCATTTAAGAAACTGCACCCATGACTACAGTTCTGCATTACTTGATGCTGCTAACGGGGAGCCAAGTTGATGTAGGCATCAGCTTTTCCCTAAACAAACGTGGGGCTGGCTGGCAAAGATTTATAACCCATTCCAGGAACAGTAGGAGATGGTAGGTCTTTTCCTTGTCCCTCTTTCCCTCTCATTTCCTCTCTACCAAGAATGCAAAAGGACTGGAGTAACTCCAGTTTGCCTGGGAAGAGTCTCTAGGTAACAGGACCATTTGGCTTTATAGCACATTTTTGCTCCTGGAGCAAAGCTTAAGAATTGTAACTGGTACCAGCTTTGGCTCTCTATCTCTACTCCCCATGCTTTTTCAGTGTCTTATGCTTGGCCCTGCAGGAGCTGACACAGCTATAGAGAAGTGAGATTGGCGTCTAATTTGCGTCATGCCTCAGCAGCTACAGTCTGACTGCAGGCTTTTTCTTCCCGGGGTTCCTCTAAGAGCCAGCAAAGAACAGCTGATTTTTGGATCCATGAGGGATTTGAGATGGCTGGCAGGTTAGATACACTGGGGCTAATGGTCATCTCTTTCACATCAACTTTCCACTGGTGGAAGTCCATTGATTGTAATGAAGTGATGCGTGATTTACTGTGACAGCCACAAAAGCATCGCTGTTACTTTTATTTATTTCCCTTACCTCTGTAAAACGTAACACATCTGAAATGAAGGGGAGTATGTCGCAGTGAGAGACTTACCCCAGTGAAAACCACTGCTTTCTTCTGGACTCTGTGCTCCAAAACTCACCCCTCTCTCCTCCATTCTCTTTCCCTGACTCGTAGCACAGTATCCATAAATCCCCTGCAGTGCTGCGTGTGTCTGTCTCCTCTGAGCTTGTGTGTGCCATGCAAGGGCCATCTCAGCACTGGATGTGGGAGTGGAGAGAGGGGTACACTGCTGTTGGCTCTTGATCATACCATGGTACCTCATAAGTAACTTGGCAGGAGTTTGTGGCGTGACAGCAGGCACCGTCAGCCTCAGGTATGTGCTCAGCCAAACTATGGCTGCAAAGTCACATTTAAAAGGTCAGGAGCAATGTTCTCAGTTTTCTCTTTCCCCCAGCACCATGGATTTGCTCCGCTTGCTTGACTGTCTTTTTCAGAGCTGTCAACCAGGCTAAGGTCTCACCTGTGTTTCAGAAATAACCTGAAATGAACAGTTTGAATAGCCTGCAAAGGTCAAGACAGTGCCTCAGTGCTGGTGAAGGGCCAGAGTCACTTGTTTCACTCAGTTCATTTGGTAATGTTTAAGATTGTGGCTCAATCTTTCTCAATCCAATAATCTAGGTTTACCTTTGCAGAAAGGGTGTGTGCTACTGTCCTTCTTTTGAAGGCAGGGGAAACTGCCTTCAAAAGAGGCAGTAACGCCTGAGCATTCACACTGAGCTCCCCAGCATATCTCCACACGTTGCTTTTCACCATCAGAGCTACAGAAGGAGAGTGAATTATGTCATCTGCAATGTGCAGTTATAAAAATCCAGTCATGTTGATGGGAGGGGGCTGCCAGGGTAGCATAGTGTGTCTTCTTGAGTTGCTGTGATGCCCAGGACCAGCAGGCAGACTGTAGGCTAAGACCGTGACTCTCTAGCCTGAGTACATGGCTCTGGAACCTTGCAGGGAGGACAGATCAACTGTCCATCCCTTTGCACCACAGCAGTGACTGTACTGCATTTGTGGGTAGGTGAGCAAATAGAAAGTAGAAGTGGGAAAAAGTTTCACTGAGAAGTGTTCACACTTGTCCTCAGTCACAGCAGCGCTATGCATTTGGCAGCTCCAGCATCCTTCTCAAGAGTGGAGACAAAAAGCGTGTTCATCCAGCCTTTCCCAATATTTGGGGCAGGTGTTGTGCTGCTTTCAAGGGAGGGCATTACTGTCATGAACAGGCATTCAAAATGTGGTGTGTCCATCAGTCACTGCAGAATCAGAAGTGTCTTCATGGTGTGTTTTGCTGCTTACAACCGCAGAATTCAGAGGTGAAGGCTATGTGGGAACAGTGTCCTACCTCCCATTACAGTGGTTAGATGGTCCCCTTCATAGAATCATATCATAGAATGGCCTGGGTTGAAAAGGACCACAGTGATCACTGAGTTTCAACCCCCCTGCTATGTGCAGGGTCACCAACCACCAGACCAGGCTGCCCACAGCCACATCCAGCCTGGCCTTGAATGCCTCCAGGGATGGGGCATCCACAGCCTCCTTGGGCAGCCTGTTCCAGTGTGTCACCACCCTCTGGGTGAGAAACTTCCTCCTCCTCCTTGCATTGCTCACTGAATTTCAAACTAATGACAGCAGAGGCTTTTCTGAGTAAATGGTCAAGACGTTGCTTCTGATTTTTGTCACAGGGCCAATCTGACTGTTTCCCCATGAAACTGTTGCTTTGACCCTATGGACGCTGCCTCGGAGTCCTACAGACTGGAGTGCTTAGTGGGTTTGTGAAAAGTCATGGTGATGAGGTGCTCTACAGAGGAAATGAGAAAACGTAGGGGCAGTGCTGGTGTGGAAAGCTGCTGAGAGTTTTATAGATAATGAGTTTTACGTTCAGGCCATGGTAACATTAAAGTTATATCAAGTCTCAGTTATTTCAGGTCTTAGGAGAACTTGCCAGACACTGCTGCTCTTTCTCATAGCAATAGCATTTCCACTTGACTGAGGGCACTTAAATACTGTGATATTAACTTTAGAGTAGACAAATATTTGTGGATAGGTAGTTTACCTAGAGAAGGAGATTTATTATTTGCTATGTAGAGTCAGCAGGCCCCATGGGAATCCATGTATTTACTTTCTGGGGGCAGTGTAGGTTGCTGTCTACCGTGAGGCAGTGTGTACTTGGGAAACTTCTGAAGTTCCCAAACTGAAATGTTTGAAAAGCAATGGGTGCTACAGGGTAGATGGGTGGCTAACCCTGTGTTTTTGAACAACAAAATCATATAAATTCTGATTGCCCATTTGCTATTTCCTCATCTGTTAAAATCCTGCATATTAAGTGTAAGGAATTAAGATGTATAACAGTGGTTAAATTCAAACATGGAACACAAACATCAATCTGAACTATTTGAGTCTATCCAAATAAAGCTCTTCTCTTTTGTCCAAGACTTTGTGGAAGACTTAGGTTTCTACTGCCACGCACCACCAGCCCTTCATAGTCTTACTTTTTATCTGTCCTGCTAACACTTAGCTCTTTGATATCTAGCTGCAGAGATGGGGCTCTTGAGGGATGCAGGGAGTTAAGCAGTGAACAGAGAAGTCACCTGGCTAGTAAATTAGGGAGGAGGACCCTGATCCTCTAGCCAAAGTGCTCGTATTTGCTAAGACTGTCTCCAAGCATCGAGTTGTAAGGAGTCTTCCCTCTCCCTCAGGAATCCAGATCTTTTCGTTAGTTAGCTAGGGAGAGAAAAACAGAAGCAAACCAAAACAAAAAGCCTGACATCAGATCTAATTAATAATAATAGAAAAGCCAATTTCACAGCCCATTACCCCTTGTAGCCAGGTGGGGGGTAGGCAGGTGATGAGAAGGAGGGACTTGAACAAACATGGGCGGATGCGTTTGTGGACCTCATGAAAGAGATGAGGTGATGGTGACTCTCAGAGTTTCCCTGCCAGACGTATAGCTTTAGGCTCCATTAACCCGGAACCCAACAGAAGGTACCATAGCCAAGGGGAGAATCTTTAAAAATGCCGACAGCATCATTTTGCTTCATTAGCAGGGCTCCTGCGTGCCTCGTTCGCTCTTCCCTGCCACCACGACCCCCTCCCCTCCATCCATGCCCCCTCCTTTCCCTCTCTTTCCGTTTCGTTTAACTGAAGGCAATTCATCTCGTTTTAATTAATTTTTACTTGCAGCGTTATCACCCCAAGTATAAAGGCAAAAAGTTGTTTTTTTTAATTACAAAGCTAACGGCATTAATTACCAGTACAGTAAATGCATCAACGCACAGGAGCCAAGTAGCGTTCGGAGGCACTGAGGCAGTGAGCGGCTGTGACAGCTGTAAAGGGCTTTAGTTTCTTATTCCTTCTTCTTTTTCTTCTTCTTCTTCTTCTTCTTCTTTTTTTTTTTTTTTTTTTTCTGTTGTTTTTCTTTTTTCTTTTTCCTCTGTTTAATAACCTCACCATAGAAGAACTTCTCTTTGGAAAAAAACAAACAGCCTGAGAGTGTCTAAAACACAAGTCAACTCCAGCTGTCCACTGGGATTTGGCATTTGGAAGGGGTGTAGCAGTGAATCCTTGAATGAAAGGGTTGGAAGTATCAGGAAGAGTCCATTTATTTCATCTTTTGCCCCAAAGCAGATGCTGCTGAATCTGTTTCAGTTCTGGTGGGTGTTTTGTCAGTCTACTTTGACAGACTTAAGGAAATGCATGTTTTTGCTAGGGAATATGATCTCCCAGGTCTGCACAGTCCAAGTCCAACTAGTTGAGTAGTTCAGCCTAGTTTCACACTCATTTCCTGAATGTATCTTTGTGGCGTGGGATATTTGCAAAACTTTGTTGGGCTGGGAAGCGGAGATAAGACAGAATGATGGGAAGCTAACCTCTGTCCAAGCAGGACACATGGGCCCATCTCCAGGAGGTGAAGGTGACCCTTTGCTTCAGCTGTGATCTCCACAGACCCTGAGAACAAACCAAAAAGCCTAAACACAAGTACTTTGTGTTTTAAAAAAAATTGGGTGGTATTACAAGAATTGCATTTTCTTCTCAGATTCACTTTGGCACACAGGTGGTCATTCAGGTCATGATTATGGACTTGGGTTAAAGTCTTCTTGTGAGGATAAGGTATGTGCTGCTTCAGTATCCTTGCACACGTGTGGAAGGAGATGTGCAGAAAGGAAGGTGCTCACATGCC
>PPHD01019910.1:0-13882 GCA_002909625.1 Bambusicola thoracicus
ACAGGCTCTCCAACTTCACGAGGTGGATAGAGGGGGGACAAGGGGGAATGGTTTTAAACTGAGCCAGGGGAGGTTTAGGTTGGATATGAGGAGGAAGTTTTTCACCCAGAGGGTGGTGATGCACTGAACAGGCTGCCCAAGGAGGCTGTGGATGCCCCATCCCTGCAGGCATTCAAGGCCAGGCTGGATGTGGCTCTGGGCAGCCTGAGCTGCTGGTTGGCGACCCTGCACATAGCAGGGGGTTGGAACTGGATGAACATTGTGGTCCTTTTCAACCCAGGCCGTTCTATGATTCTACAATTTGATTCACGTGGCAGAGAGAGGAGGAGGAACGGTGGGGCTGTGTGAGCCCCCAAAGCCATCAGCGCTACTCAGAGTGGTACCTTTGGGGCTGGGGTGGGGTGTGAGATGGACGGATCGAACTCCCGAAGACCAATCCCCAATTCTTACAGCCTGAGCAGGGCCAGCTGCTCCCTACCAACAAAACCCCATCCCCCAGAATGGTGCCATAATGGGGAGCACCCGGATGGGGACGCAGCCGCTGCTGCAGTGGCCTGGAGAATCTGCACTGCATTTCGAGGAAGCATTTCCAGGCGCCTGTATAAATCACTGCTCCTCGCTGCAGTAAAGGCAAGGCATTGTTTCACTGCGGTGACATCAATGCAGGCCACATAAATTATTTTTTATTAAGTGTGCAGTGCCCTGTAAAAATACACACACAATCTGAGGGTACTGCAGAGCGAATGCAGGAGCACGGCCAGCTCTGTGCGAGGAGTGGGATGGGAGAGGAAACGCTGGGGTGGGAGTGGGCTGGTTGGGTCTTTTTCCAATTCCAGCTCGGATCGGCACGTAATGTATGGCTTAATTTCCTCTCAAATTAGACACTTGATAAAAAAAGTTATTATATCTGTCAAGTTGCCAGTGCTTTTTATGAGTGTGATAAACTAAGAACCACTGCTTTACAAACCTTGATAGGATGTTTCAGTACCTGGAAAACAATTTTATTGCAGCCTGGACTACTAACAAATTGCAAATACTGATTAAGCCATAAAGTTACAACAACATTAAAAAATAATGAGAGGTTATTGCACGGGGGGAAGGCTCTCAGCAGCGGATGCAGCCGCCCGCTCTGGGCTGCAGATGAACTGCATGGTACGTTCACCCTGCATTGAGTGTAGGGCTGAGGGGTCCAGGTGGCCATGGTTCCCCATCTTTAACATTAAGGTCAGAGCACAGTTCAGCATCGGGCTGCTCAGGGGCTCGACCCCCTGCCTCGACCCCCAGATCTATGCTGGGAGGCACATCTGTCTTTCCCAACCAGAATGGGAAGTCCAGGACACGGTGCAACTTTTGGGCACCTTTTCTGCTGTGCTCTGAACCAGATGTGCCCAAGAAGCAGCACTGCTCACCAGCACCAGGTGAAGGGGGAGACCCATATTTCAGCCCCAGTCTGAGCCACATGGAACTGATTTCCATCTCTCATTAATAACTGGGCCACTTGGAGGCCAATGACAATAGGAACTACAGGAGGGACATTACAAGGACAACACAATCACCTTCCAGTTCTCCTGCTTGGTCTGCCCTCACAGAGCAGAACTGCTCCGAAGTGGGGCATTCCACACACCTGTGTGTCACACCTGACCCTGGCTCCATCCACCTGCACTCTGCAAGGATGGATGATGTGCTTCACAAACACCTCAAGAAGAGCAGCGGTTGTATCAGAAAACCTCTCCAAATCCAAGGTGATATTCACCCTCCTTCTCCTCTCTCAGAGCTCTGCTGAGCTCTGCTGGTTGCGCAGGTGCTCAGCTGGGCACACACCTGCCCTATCCTGCTACTCTGCCCCACGCTTCTTCTGCTCCTGAAGAGCAAACTTGCCTTGCAGCCCTTCCTCCCCACACTACGCTCAGGGCTGTGCTCAATCACTGCACGGCTGACCTAACGGCGCTGCAATTAAAGCCACGTAGGGTTATTGCTACACCGGAGCTGCTGCTGGGGCCGCACACATCACCGCCAGCCTCCGTGTCCCTGCACGTCCCTTTCCTCGCCATGCACCCACGCGGTGCTTTGCAGCCCCTGTGTGCACCGCCTGCAGTCGGCCCTCGGGTCGCAGCGCCCCGCATTCTGTCTCACACATCCCAGAGGTGAGCGCGGCTCTGAGCGGCTCCCGATGGAAGCAGCGCTGCTTGCGAGCGTGATCTAACGGCGCTTCCTTATGCACACACAGAACTGGCATTTTGCTAGATTTAGGGAAGTAAGCAAGACGTATTTGTCTGCGGAGGCTTTGCACCTTCGGCAATTATGTCTGCAGTCTGGAAAACAACAGCAGCGGGGTTGCAGCGGGGAGGGAAAAAAAATTCTATCATGTCAGAATAATGAGATCTGTGATTTCAGCACTTACTGGGTCAGAGACGCACGCAGTGTGTTATCCGTAATGCTTTCCCCTGACATTCAGGTAAATTGCATTTATGCAGAGGACACCAGGCGGTGGTGCGGAGACTCGGCTGGCCCCTGTGGGATGCTCTGGGGGGTGCTGGGGCAGCCCCCATCCATCTGCAGCAGCAGGGGTGCAGGGATGCAGCTGCACGGAGCGCATCACCGAGCGCTGAGCCCCGCAGTGCTGCTCCTCCCAGGAAGATAAGGGGTGGTGGGAGTTCACCGTGGCCAACCTCGCTGAGCGACGCGCCGTGCACCTGCAGCTGCTTTCCCAAGGAGACAGGACAGTGCTTTCTCCTAACCTGCGCTTTCCTTCCCCCCACATCCCTCATTGCCTGGCGTTTTCCTACAGCCTTTGCTTTTTCTCTTTTACTTTTCCACCACTCCTTTCTCCCATTCCAGCAGAGGAAGAAAACCGTGAACGGACCACAGAGCCCTTCTTTTCCAGCTGTTAGATTGAAATACCGCCTGCGTCCGTCCCAGGACCAAACCTCCCACTGCGGGAGCGGCCGCTGCAGCCCTGGGCCAGCCCTGCTCTCTGCCAGCAGCTCCTCTATTTACAGCTTTCCTTCAGGGCTTGCGTTACAGGATCTGGAGTTTGTCTTGGAGCCGCTCTGCCCCGGGCAGCGCTGGGGGGAACCCAGAACCACCACTGCCCACCGCGGCCCGTTCCTTGCAGCCGCTTTGTGCTTTGATGGGATCGACCCACAGCGATACAAAGCGCTATCCTCCCATCCGACTGCTGATCTTTTGGGCAATTATTTGGAAGTAATGAAAGTGAATGCATGACATTTAAAAAAAGAAACTCCGCTGTCAGCAGGAAAGCTGCCACATTCTTCCCGCACCTCGGAGAATACGCTTAGCTTGAAATAATGTTCATTTTAGCAGAGTTGTAAATTACAAGTGTGTTGGGGTCTTGTGGGATTTATTACCATTTGGAAGGAGGTTATAGGCCTCGCGCTGTTGCTGCTGCATCTGGTGCACGGTACAGAGCAGCCACAGAGCAAAATTTGGAGGCAAAAGAAAGCACCTTTTATAGCCCCTCTCGGGTGGCTTGTATCGCTCGCATTACACATGCACACGCACCACCTCCAGCACTATGCAGGAAGGATTTCACAATCCCTTTTCCCGGTCGCCTGCTGTAATTGATCCGCCGTTATTAATGCTGACCAGGAGAACTCACCGGGCACGGCGGCACGGAGCGTGGCACAGAGCCCCCAACCGCGGCGCGGGGCCGCGTCCTCAGGGATGGCCCCACGGGTCTGTGCTCGTGTTTTCCATTGCAGGTGTTTCATAAAACGCAGCCCCGGCCCTGGCAGGAAACAATAAGCTCGAGCTTCCTCTGCAAGGACTGAAGGGATTTCTCCCTCCCTTCTGGCAGGGCTGGGGCTCTGCTAATGGAACGTGGATGTTCCTCAGTCCCGACCCTCCCGTCTTCAGTCTGTAAACGGTGAAGGGCCACCTTTAGTCTGTGCCACGAGTGATTAATTAATCTCAGTGTTTATTTGACCCATCCTGGCTGGGTTAGGCTTTCTGCACCGAGGATGGTGTGGTTCCCTTCTCCCCACCACCAGCACTCAGTGCCCTGTGGGTGCTGACCCCCGGCCATGGGATGCTGCGGGGTTGTTCCACGAGCATCGTCCCCCAGAGGGTTTGGCACCAGTATGGCACCGACCGCTGGGAGAGCTTCAGCTCCTGGTGCTGTTCCAGTTCCCAACGAGGGCAGGGATTCTCTTACACCGTGATCTGTTTATCTCCGTGAATGCCATTAATCACGTTCTGTGCCCAGATGGCTTATAACACCACATCCATCCTCTAAGAGCTGTTATCACGCACCCCGAAGATCTGTCAGATAAATAGCCAGGTCAGATGCAGCTGCTCCAGTATCCCTAGGAATCCGATTTATCATCTCAGATGAAACCAAAGCGGTTGCCCCCCTACCCCCCATTGGGCTGGATGCAGCTCAGCCCCCCCGGCCCCCAGCGGGTTGGCTGCAGAGCTGTGTTTCTTGGCCCTTCGCATCCCGCTGCTGCCGCCTTCCATCTGCAGCCCCGTGATAAATGGCCACGGGGTGCCAGGTACAGTTCAACACTAAAAAATCCCAATGTGTGACTTCGGCATCTCATCGCAAGTCATTAATCTGGAGGGAGGCCGGTGCCAGGAAGGGGCTCTCCATTGCTGGACCCGCTCTGTGCAGCCGATGCCAGCGGCGGGGAGGAGGGAGGGAAGGCCCCATCCATTTTCCACGAGGAGAGCTCTGGGGCTGTTAACCCTCTCCGCAGCCCATGTCCATGCTGGGAAGCCTGGGGCGGGTGGCACATGGCCCCCCCAGGAGACGATGCTGCAGTGGGAGATGCAAAACCCAACTGATGCTCTGTGCCTGGAGCAGAGACCAGGAACCGCCGGCACCGGGTGATGCCCCAGCCCTGAGCATGGCTCCTCTCGCCCTGAGGTTCCCCCCTCTCTTCTCAGCACACACACCCCGAGCCGCGTGCCTGGTGCCAAATTGAGTTGTAGCCGTGAATTATTTAGAAGCATCAGTGGAATATTGTTGTATCAGTAACGCAGACTATCAGTTTGTGGCCTTGGGGCTGCCTCAGTTACACACTCCATCACTATTTTCTCTCATGAATAATGTAGGAGCGGAATTACTCTGCATGTAGAGAATTCATACCCTGAGAAAACAAGGTTGCTCCAAAATTAATTTTCCGTACTAAAAGAGCGACAGAAAATCAATTAATCGCATATTATTCTATACGGAGACAGAGTAAGGGAAACAGCGAAAATGGCTGTAGCTATACATCAGCAAATGCTGTATTGGCAGAGTGCTTTGCAGGGCTGTGAGTTACTGCCTGCTCTGAGCGAGGGGAATATATTCTGCCCCAGAGAGCCCTCCAGTGCTGGGATGGGCTGATGGCAGCCCTCCATGGCCCCAGTGCCATGAGTGAGACCACGCCGTGCTGAGCCCACCTGGTTCTGCTCCTCCGGTCCTCCTGCAGACCCCACGAGCACCATGGGGATGCTGTAACCACGCTGTGCCCACCATCCATCCCACTGCCTCCCCAGCAGTCATGGGCTTAACAAATGGCATCGTAATGAAGGGACGAGAAATGATGAGGCCAACCTCAAAAGAGCGCAGAGCATCAACAGCTTCCTCAGGAATAGGACTCAGAGCCAATGTAATGAAGACTCGGGCTGTTTTTCTCACAGCAAATTGTTTTCCCCGAGCACCCAGCTCCTCTGTTATCTCTCAGCACTGTTACGTTTCGAGGGTCATCACACAGTGCAGATCATTATTCCAGCAAAGAAAGCAGCAGCTTTCAAAGTGCTCACAACAACAACAGCTGCAGCTGCGATGGCATTTACAAGTTCCAGCCTCGGCGTTATTAGCCAGGATGGTTTCTGGGCTGAATTTATGGGTTTTTTTTTAAGTGCTGTTAACAGGAACATTTGAAGAAGCAATGGCTGTTCCCTGAGCTGCGCCCGGTGAGCACCGGGATGTCCCCGCGCTCTTGCCGCGCTCGGGCAAAGAGCAGCCATTGCTTTGGACCCGAGGCCACTTTGTCACCGCTCCTCCAGCACTAATGCAGACACTTTGAACGCGGGATTATTCTGTCCACCCCCTTTAGACTAAATCTGCCTTGGAAAACAAATGACCCTGTTGGGCTCAAAACGCTCCCGCAGCTGACTCCATAATGAGCTGTTTATTATAGTTCCCATAAGTGAAATCCATTAAGGCTGACAGAAACGCAGCTAAAGTTTACATCCAGCATCCGTTTGAGGGGAGTTCTGGGCCTGAATTAAATTTGCCCCTTCCCTCCTCCACCCCGGCAAAGCCATACACGATTCTCAAATGAATTTTCCATCGTTATTTTCCAGCATAACGCAGAGCTTTGCTGGGCCCTGGCTGATCTGGCACGCCGTCCGACCTGCCTGCTATGAGTCAGAGTTCTCCCCCTCCCAGTGTCAGCTTTCAGCCCTGAAAACTTGAAAGGAAGAAAGGTGGTTTAAGAATGGCATTGTTCTTTAGATCTTAGCGAGTAATCCGAGTTTCTCTAAGCGGCCTTTCAAGACTAATAGTGGTGCAATGGCATTACCACTGGGGCTGGCTGGAGAAAGGAGTTTCCACTGTGTGAGAAGTTCTGAGGTTCCTCGTGAGAATGATTGTCCCAAACTTAGACAGAAAGCCAACGTCTGTCCATGCGCTGCAACCCAAACAATTCATCTTCTTCTGCTGTATCATTTATAATATGACCTTCATGCAGAACAGGACCATCAGAATGAAAGATCTGGGGGTTCTAAAAGCAAAATCTCTTTGTGGTTTTCAAGAAGAAACATAAACAGACTGACATGTTGGCATAAGGTGATAGCGGTGGGGGATAAGGAAAGATAAATGATGATCCCAAAGGTGACATAAATAGCAGTGCTGCTGTCCAGCCATCCCAGAACCGTATCCCTGCTGTTATGCCTCCTTCCTCCCCCTCCTCCTCCTCCAAATGCATCGCTCCACAGCTCCAATGGGTCACCCAGAGCTGTGCTTCACCACCGCATCACAGCACCATCAGCGCTGCAGGGCTGCAGTCAATGCGGATGAATCGTAAGGAGGTTTGATGGCCACACTTTGTAAATCTAGCAGGAAAGGAGTAATTTCTATAGAGTTGTGTGTGGTACGTGTGCAAGCAGGAGGGACTGTCTGCATTAGCATATAAATGCATTTAAAGTGAGACAAATACTGGTGGTTTTGGCAAGCGGGATACCTCTGGAATCAGAAATGTAAACTGTTTAGAAAAGGAAACGTTTTTGTTTAAATGTAAGGAGAAGGAGGCTTGGGAAGGTAAACATCCTCCCAGCGAGGCCATCGCTTTCGGAACTGGTGCTGCCCATCTGAGTGCTGGGAAGGCGAATGTCACCCAGGCGGGCTTCACAGCGTTGGGCAGCTGAAGGCAGGATTAGGCCCATTCTGTAGGGCACGGTACACACTTGAGGCTCTGTGATGCGTTTGTGCACAAAAATAATGCTTGCATGAAAGAATCCCATCGCAGACGTGGGTCTGAGCTCCCTGCACGTGCTTTGAGCCCACGGAGTTGAATGGGCGCAGCCCCGGCGCAACAACAGCGACTTTGTCCCAGCGGCCGCGATTCTGTCTGCTCATCACCGGCGTTTGTTTTGGAAACAGCTGTTAGCCCGTGCGGTAAAACATAAGATGGAAAGTGTCACAGGAATGCGGTTGTCATGTGAAACCTTTCCGAGGAATGGCAGGGAGATTTATAGTTTGCATTTGGTTTTAATTCGATGCATATGGCAGCAGATGCTGGAGAGCGGGGAATGGCACTCGTGGCCAGAGTGCATTTTTCGGGGCTGGCGGTGGCCCCGCTTTTGGGATGGGAATGCATTTCCCTGCAATGCTCCCGCTCAGTGCCGGTCCTTCCTTCCTTGGCAGCTCCTTCCCAAATCTTTTCTCACTGTTCTGCGATCCGGGTACGTGGGATTAGAAATTAAATGCTTTTCCCTCCCTCCCAGCTTTGCTGTTGGGAAAAAACAAGCCAAACAAGCACAAACAAACCCAAAGCAGATGTGGCCGTGCAATGAAAGTGGAGAGCACTGCGCAGCCCCGTGGGAGCTCTCACGTGGCTGTGGGCTGCATGGGGCTGCACTCATGGGAGTGGGCTGGCGGCGGTGGAGGGGGCAATCAGAGCACCTCACCCATGAGGAATTGGAAAAATGCAATGTGATTCCTTCAAAAGGATGGAGGGAGAGCAAGCAATGCAGGGAATGCCACAAGAGTCATGCAGGCAAGAGTCTGCAGCTGGCCGAGCTGGAAAACAAATGATTTTAATCAGCTGCTATTCAACCACTGTCAGCTCTGATTTACTGTGCTCTGCCAATTAAGGTCTGGGGGTGTGGGGGGTAGGAGGTGAGAAACAAAAGCACAGTGCAGAGGGAGAGGATCGGCAGAACAGAGCGGGACGGGGCTCTCACACGCAGCACCCCCCGCGTCCCAGCAGGGCTGGCAGACAGTGTGCAAAGCAGGGGGGGACCTCTGCGAGCCGAGGTGGTACCCAAAAGCATCTTTCATCCCCGGCACTCTCACGCAAAGCAAATCGCTTCCATGAGCTGAGAACAACAGCACGACTCGAGGTCTCTTCCCCCCTCCTGGATCATGACGAATGGATTCAGCACCGACAGTTCCAGCAGGGCTGCGATACGAGCTCTCCGCAATTAATTAGCGCGGCTAAGTAGCAAGCAATGAAGAAAATTAGAAAGAAACACCGTCTTCCCATGTAGAGCTATCTGGGTATTTGCACAGCTCCCAGCTCGGTGGCAGCGAGCAGCCCCGCAGCCTTTGATCCTGCAGCAACTGCAGAACCATTGGCGTTGGCGACGCACTCCGGGACCCGTTTGCACCGCTGCGCTCCCGGCAGCGCCGTGTCACCGCGCTTTGTTCCTCCTCTTTAGCGCTTTGATTTGTGCGGCTCTGCTCAGAATCTCCCTTGCAGCTTGTTGACTTATCACTCATCCCCGCGAGTTCCCATTCTCTCTTCCCCTGACAGCTTTGCCTAATGTACTTATTCATTCAATTTAAATAAATCGAACACGGGCCTATGACAGCCGATAAGTGAGTCACACAAGAACAAACAGAAAGGAAGCACTGCAAATAGTCAAATGTCAAGTAGGAATGGAAAACTGTCCCTACAGCTTCAGCGAACCTTAGATGTCTAATATTTATGGCCAATTGATGTCATTAGAAAGTAAATAAGCCCTCTTATGCTGCATTACAAAAGATTAACTGCGAGCAATGGAGTTTAAATAGCACAGATAAGTGCAGATGGAAATAAACCTGTTTAAAGCTGGAAATATTTGCTGAACCTCCTTGCTGCTTTTAAGATAATTGATCTCTGTATATCTGCATTGAATCTCCCCATAAAAGCTTTGAAACGTCTTCTGGCAGCGCCCGGCTCCCGGTGACTCACCCTCTCCGTATCGCTGCGGGGCGTGCGGGGCTTTGGCATTTCTCAGCACTGGGGGTGGGAGTGCGGGGCCACCACCCATGGCTGGGGACTCAGCGCCCGCGGCGGAGCTCTCAGCTCCACAACTGTCGGAGAAATAAATCGCCCTTCAGATATTGCGCTGCGCCCCAGCTGAGGAGCTTTGGAAACAGCCCCGCCTGACAGATATTAATGAGTTACATTGTGCTGATAAGGAAAGCAGGAGAGAGCAGGAGCGCCGTGCTTGGGAGCCGTGCTCTGCAGTGCCCGCATCGATCTCTGGAGCGCGGCCCTCCCCGGGCAGTGCTGGTGCTCAGGGTTGTGCCCTGGCTATGCCATGCACAGCCCTGCAGCGCTCTGCCCCGTGGCCATCGGTGCTGGGGTCCCCGCCGTGGGTCCCCCCAGCAGTCTGAGCGCCGCTTCTCCTCTGCAGCGACGTTTATGTGATCCCACAGCACTGCTTTCAGGATGATTAATCTTTGCCCGGCTGTGTGTTTAGGCTCTCCATAAAGGCAGGTGCATGTGTTCATGCGCTGCTGCTGTCAGGGCTGTTAATGTAAGCGTCTGTTTTACAGCCCAATTGACAGCCGTATTGTTCTGGCAGGGTTACAGCTCTGACATGTGGAATCAATCTTTTTAACCTGTCAATTAATCAGAGGGCAGCTGTCAGCCCGGCTGAAAGGCCTGAAGGACAGTGCCCTTTCAATGGATTATACTGGATGCTCGGTGGAGTAAAATTGAACGCTTCAGTCTCGAGAAACTCTCACTGCATTCCGAGCGATGCTCAGTGTGTGCTGCAGGCTCTGAGCCCGGCGCGGTGCCGCTCAGCCATCGGGGGAACCACCGCTGCCCGCATCACAGCTCCCCCCTCTTCAATCAGGATTCTCACCGCCACCTTCGGAGCAGACGCTGGAAGTGGACGCAGATATCCCCCAGAATGGCTCAGCGTGGCCAAAGACCCGGCAGCCAGCAGCCCAGAGAGGAAACAAAAGCGTAACCTTGAGAATAGCTGCGCTTCCCCGTCCCTTCAGCCTAATGCACCGCGGTGCTAGCTGAGCGGCCACTAATTTGATTCATATGAGAAGCCTGACCTTATTCCGCCAAGTGTTTTCTAGCCCGAGTTTCTCTAACTGCTTGTTTATAGAGAGTATATGGAGCATTTTATGTTTTTTCAGCTGTTTAGGAACTTGGGTTTTTAAGGCCGTCCCAAGAGAGCGGGGCACAAGGCACAGCCTTCCCTGGTGCCCAAGGGAAAGGGGAATTGCCTCTGGGAAAGGGCAGTTTGGCGGTGGTCATCATGAGGTGAGCCCCATTGCCACCACCTTTGTTCAGCACAAAGATGGAGAGACCAGCGCTGGTCCTAAGGTGGGTCACCCTGGGTCATCCACCTTAGGATCAGGCAGCGATGGAGATGCTGAGAGGCCCTTCTCAGACCTCTTGGAAACACCATTTTCTCAGCTGAGATGGGCAGGGATTCGGGTACCAATGGGTTTAGACAGTGGATTTTTTTGCTGCTATTCCCTCTCTTGCCACACAGCCCTGGATAGATGGGACATGTATGGATCACCCTCGTGTCTGACGGCCTTGGACAATTAGTCACAGGGTAAGGAGAGCTCTCAGCAAGGGGAAAGCGTGACGGTAATCAGGACTCTGCAGGTCTGGATGCCAATCAAGCAACAGTGGATGGCAAATGGTGAGGTGGGCGACAGGCGCTGAGCGCTGTGCCAAATGCCACCAATAATTTGCTGCTGGGTCCCGGGGAAACCTGCGCAGAGGTTGTCAGCACTTTGACAAAAGCACAATGGCATCTCTGGGGGAATGCTGGATGCCAACGAGGGGCACAGGGGGAGATGTGCGATGGGAACAGGACACACCTTGGGAGGGCATTGGCTCCCGGACCGCTCCGAGCAGCCTCCTGTGTTCACTTGATTTATTCTCACATTGCACTGCAGGAAATAGAGAAATATTATCTCCTGTTTACCACCGCCAGCCAAAGATGGAGCGCCCTGCCCAAGGTCACGGCTGTGGCACCGGGTAACAGTGAGCCCCGATCCCGGGCAGGGGCTGTGCACAGTGGGCTCCGGGCACTGCACCACAGAAGGCATCAAAGGGCAGTAAATAGTAATGGAAATATTTTCATCTCGGGTCCTGATGGAAAAAACGGGAAGACTGAACACCAAACGCCTCCTGATTTGCACCTGAGTCTCTTAATCAAACGGAGCTTTCAGCCCTAATCCCAAACTGTGCTTTTCAGAATGGATTGCAAAAGGATCCTTCATCAGGAGGAGCAGAAGCCCAGATAAGCCATTAACACCCATTCTACTGATGGAGAGAAGAAGGGAGGTGACCTGCTCTGCAGCTCAGCTCATTCTGTTTCCCCCCCATCTCATACCCATCCCTATTCCCATCTCCATCCTCATCCCATCCCCATGCACCCCATTTGTTGGGGCTGTCAGCAATGCTGTGAGTGGGCAGGAGGGCTCCGGGGGTCTCAACCACTGCAAGGGACCCGGGCTGCACACATGGGGTTCTCAGCTCTGCCTCTGCCCCACGTCACTGCGAGGCCCTCACAGCCCAACTGCAGCTCCCTGCTGCTGCCTGGCACGGAGCCGTACCCGAGGATAACTCAGACACCATTCATCCTCATTCCAGCCACAGGAACGGGAGGATTTTAAGGTGAAATTGTCTGATCAAAGTGAGTTTACGGAGCTCCTTTAAACAAATTTTTACAATAATAATTTCTCTGTGCAGTGTCTGCAATAAAAAGACAATAGATGAGATGGCCATAGAGCGAGCCCAGGGCTGTAAATCACCGCAGGGCCCCGCACTGCTCTGCCAGCATCCTGCACTGCCTCGTGTGCTTTATGGTGTCATCTGCGTCCCAGCATCCCCAGAGTGAATTACAGCCTCGCAGGCAGCGGGTGGCCATCTATTATCCTACATGTAAACAGGTATTCAAATAGCAGCTTCAGAGCTCTCTCCTCGGCATTTAATCATGCCTGTAATCTAACCCCAGTCCTTGCCAAGGTCACAGCTCTGATTGCTCTTTCTCCAGCGCCGCAGGTTTCAGCCGGCAGCAGTGACAGCCTCAGACGAGCTGATTGTCCCCCAAATTAACTCTGATGCTCTTTGCAGAATCATGCAGCAGCAACGCAGTCTGATCACCAGCCCAGAGCCCGGCCGCGTGCCCGTGGCTGCTGGGAGGTGAGTGGTGCCATGGGTGGGATGGGACACCCCCGGGTGGGCTGTGACCAGGGCACATCCCATGGCCGTGGTCCCATCCTGCCCTCCCGAGCTCGGTTCTCTCCTCGCAGGGCTCTGAGCTCCCAGGCACAGGCAGTGCAGTCCCCACCAAGCGCAATCCACGGCGCGGTGCAGACAAATGCATCCGGATCCCGCGCTGAGCTGAAGTCAATGAGAGCTGAAGGTGCTCAGCAAAGCTTTTAAGGGATCAGGTCCTTGAAGCATGATCAATAATCAGCTCATCATCCTCCCCGCTCCGCTTTCCCCCTTGCTGCCTTCCTCAGCCGCTGCCCAACTAGCAGGCAGTAAATCCACAGAATATAAAGATGATTTTCATTTCCATGGGGCTACTCGATTTTTCTCTCTAAATATTTCAGGGGAGCTCGATTCACGGCTTCTCCTTTGGCGTTAAAAGAAAATAATAATAATTTTTTATTTAAAAGGTAGAGAGCAAAGCCCCGAGCGCCGCGGCCCTCCGTATTGTGTTTCAAATGGTTCCCGGCTTCATTACTAGCTCTAAGCAAGTTCTGTATACATCACCTAGTTTAATTCAGCAATATCATCAGTGTCAATGGGCATCCAGCGGCTGCTGGCTATTGGTCATCCGGACCTGACACAAACTCAATAAATACTCCATAACCCCTGACAGCCGCCAGCAGATTAGCCCGAAATGAACGATTGCCCAACCAACACCTGCTGAACCAAATCACCGCGCTGAGTGATGGGCCCGCGCCGAGCTCTGACCACAAGTGAGATCGGGGGAAGAATGATTTTGTACTTGAGGAAAAGAATTAGAGATGGTGGTGGGAGAGACTGGAGAGCCTTCGGGAGCCTCGGCTCCTCCTGCTGTGCTGACCGCGCGGCTCCGACATCAGCGGCAGCTTTTATTATTCCATATGTTATTGATGTGACCGTCGGCGGCGTTATTCCACGTCCGATGTATTACGGCTATACGTTATTGTTTTAAGCTTTTTTTGGGAGTGAGACTTGAGCCACAGATTAAAAAGAAGCGCTTATTTCAAGGGCTCTGAGGGCTGCAGGCAGGCAGGCTGGGCGCTGCAGCGGCGCCCCAATCTGCACCCTGTGCTGCCCTTTGGCTATGGGAGCTCCATCTGCTGTCCCAGAGGTGCTGCTGTTGGCAGCCAGGGGGGCTTCGTGGAGCCCAGGGCTTGGTGAGGCACCCGGCACAGCCCTGCACATCTGGATGAGCTGCGCTT
>PPHD01019912.1:0-13882 GCA_002909625.1 Bambusicola thoracicus
GTCCTATTTATCAGTACAGTCTAGACAACATATCTAGGCATTTCATTCCTAATCCTCTCAGACAGCCCTGCTGCCTCTCCAAATACCCACCCAACAGGCTGAGCATACCCTGCCTATGCCTCTGCATGTTGCAGGAAAATGCTGTGTTTAACCCCCACACTTTTAAGCAGGAAGGGAAAGAGTTTTCCTCCATCCTGTCCTGCCAAATCCCTCCATTCAGGCCCAGCTTGTGAAGTCTGAAAAACCAAAGTCAGAAGGCAGTAGGTTCCCCAGAACTGCCAGCAGCCCTCTATGAGCAATGCTGCACCCAACCAGCCCCAGCAGTTTGCTCAGGAAGGCTTTTCTGAGCTGCTCGTGCTTGGTGGCTATATGGAAGGACAGCTATTTGTCCACAGGCTTGCAGAATCAGGTCTTCCACTTGCTGACTGGCACACAGCTTGTACTCCTTGCTAGGTTAAATGGTGAAGGACTGAATCTTTGCCTGCTAATTTGCAGATACTTAATGTTTATCATCCAAAGTGGGCGTTCAAACGAGTGCCAGATCTTAATGACTGTATTTTCACACCACAAAGTATTTTAAAGGAAGATAACAAGATACTATCAGCTCCAAAGCAATCGCATTCCCCAACTAAGTTCTCTGATTAAACGCAGGCAGGAAAAACAATGTACTTCAAGGAAAAATAAAAGAGCATGTATTGACTCCTTCTGCCAGCCATATTTTCTTAACATAAGCCAACATCAATCAATCTCTTCACTCAATGTGCAATTCACACCATCTCCACGCAGAACACGTTAATGAGTCTTCATCTAGAAAAAAAGAAAATCATCTGAATTTATCAGGTGTTTGGCAATAAGAAGCTCTGCCATGCAGAGTGCCCTTTTCTCTCTATTGAAAAAGAAGTTGCAAGACTCTTCTTGCAGCGTATGACAAGGGACACTGCATGTCCAAAATACTGTTCTAACATCAACTGACATAAAATACACACTTACAAACCAGCCTGAGTGTTTTGTTGTATTGCTGTTATTTTGTTGGGGGCTTTTTTTGTCCCTTCTTTATAGTTCTGGCAGTGCTGAATTTAGTGTTAATTAAAGCACTGATTTGGCACTTCCCCTAAGGATGCCAGCAACGGTGGCATCACCGTTATAGGAATACTGTAAGGCCTTCGTATTACTAAATAGGAGTTTTTTTCAGTGAGAATAGAGGTTGTCCCTCCTAAAGTGAAATGATACAATGAAAATTATATATACTCTGCTAAACATGTGGCATTTTGTGGTAAATAAGCTTCTGTTGGCAACAAATGCTTTTCCAAAGAACTATTCACATACCACAGCACAAGCTCAGTCCTCCCATTATAATCTGGGTGAGGAAGAAACAGGGCAGAAGGAAGACATCAGAAGTTATCAGTGGGCTGCAGTCCAAGCTGGGTTTCACATACACTGTGCAATTTACTAATACCATTATTAAGGACTGAAGCTTTTACATACAGTTATGAGAACAGTGGGTGACTATTATGAGTTAGTGAAGAACCATGAATTGCTCTCAAATATTGCAGTAAATGCATTTTGCAAAGCAGCCTCAGCAGACACGCTTCAGACTCCTCTAAATCCAAACAGAAATAAGAAATGGTGCATGCATGCTGGGGCAAAGAAGCATTGTCTCCCTTTTGCTGATTTGCATAAGCCTCTTCCTCTTAAATTCATCCTCTGGAAGAACACTCATCTACCCTAAAAGAGCGCGTGATAGACATTCATCAAAGGGTCAGGATTAAACAAAAGGCAGCAAGCACTGCATACAGCTTCTGGAAAGCTAACTGTAGTACATCTGCCCATTAGTTTTTACAACCTACAACTGAACACTTATCTGTATATCAGTGCAGAAGTACTGCTTTGCAGCCACTTAGCTCCCTTTTCCACAGGCTGCAGCAAAGCACAACAGAGAAAACTGCAAGGGTATCCTAGAGCCCACCTCAGCGCACTGTTGGGTTTCCCCTCCCCTTTTTGGTAAACAGCATCCGAATACTGATATTACCAAGTCTCCTGACAATCTGAAATTCACACTTTAAAGAACCCACTGGCAGATGGATTCGATTTAAAGGATGACAATGAACAGCTGCTTCTGATCACAGGGCTTGTAAAGTGAAACTATTCATCGCAAAATAGTTCAAAAGAATGAACCAAAATGGAACAAATGAATTTGAAGAAGTAAGGGAGGTGCAGTATTAGCCTTCAATAATGTATCGGTTGGTAAAAGACACAAATATGGTGCTGCTATTTATTCCTGTGAGCGCTGGTTTCACTCTTTTAGTGGCATTCTTCAGGCTCTCAGAAAGTCAGAGTGGAGCTTCAATAAAGAATTAGAACACAATTAAATATCTCCTCAGTGAAGGTGCTTTTTAACTAAGTGAGCCAAAAAAGTAGCTGACTGTTTAAATCATGCTGGTGAAAGACACAACATGACAAGATTCAAAATACTGCTGGAAGGATAGGCTACAGGGTGCTCTCGACCATCATGAAGTCCAATTGAGTCTGCATTGGGCCTTGTGCTCTGCCTTCCCTGGCTTCACTTTCAGAAATACAAAGAGCCCCCTTTGCTTCTGAGAAGTCTTTATCTTCCTCTGTGATCCTTTGCTGTTAGGAACAAGCTTCAGTTAGGAACAAGACAGCCTTCAAAGTACTTACTGACTTTTGTATCAGTACGCAGTTGTTAGAGCAGATTTTTATATCATCTATTTTGAATTGAAGTAAATATACTGTTCTGCAGAGCACCTTAGTGTATTTCCTTCCTTGCTATCCTTCCTCATGCCCAAGCATAAAGATAACACAGCTTGGTGTCACCAGCTTGCACAAATGAAGCATACTGGCTGGCTGACAAATCTCCTTCCATGCGTGCTTCCTTGCCACCACCCCACCTATGTGAGATGGGATGGAAGTAATACGAGGCACTGGTCACAAGGTTAAGGTTCCACTGTTGTCTAGCTCTAAGACAACAGCTTGGCTATCTAACTCATCCTAGGGAGCAGAGGGCCATTGCCTGAATGCACACCCTTCTCTGTCATATCAAAGGGTGGCCTGGTTTTACACACACATGGTAAGGCTTGTGTGCTCCCTTGCCTGCACGCCCTCTGCGAAGGCCCGATGTGGCCACCACAGCCTCCCAAAACAGAGCCATCTCTGAGGGCCTTGGAGGAGTGAGGATGGAGGGTGTTCTCCACCTGCACCCCATGGGGGGTTCGCTTCCTTTTGTTTCAATAGAATCGGACCTCATTTACTAATTTAATTCCCAGCCACGTGGCATGCACGCCCAGAGCAGGGAACGGAATTAACTGTGCATTAAGCGTAGACATCTTTTACAGATCCAGTTACAACAACCAGGAAAGAACCAGCTCATGCTCAGCCCCTCCTTGCTGCATAGCTGCGTAAATGTCACTTACACATATCCACCAGCACCTCACCTTCCCTGTGCACTACAAATAGCTGCTGAATTATAAAATAAACACTCCACCTGTAAGCAAAACCCAAACCTGTTTAACTACCACTTCTTCCCTCTGCCTCCTTCCCACCACTCCTTTTCTTCACATCCATTTTTCCTCCACAGGGACTTTAATGGCCCGAGGTAAGGTTAGGAAAATCTAACTTAGGCAATAAAAATAATTGTAAGTAAACTCAGCGCAAACAAAAAGTGGAGCATCTCCCCTCTCAGTGAGCCTAAAAAAAGCACACTAAAACCCTTCCCTAAGTCACTGGAGGAAGGAGATGATGATCATTTCTGAACCTTCTCAGCAATAAACCATAAGGAAAAATACTGTCTGCAATGACAAGCTGCTGGTATCCAGAGAGCAGTGTGGCTCTCACCCATGACACCAATCTTCCGCCTGCAGCACAGGACACATGAGCAGCAGCAACCTCACCACACGCAATGATGACACTCACAATGCCCCCATTTATCTACTTCTCAAAAGGCAAATCCCCCATGTGAGCAGCCAGGCCTTGAATATATTGATGAGAGAGTGCCCTCCTTATCATTAGGATTTAAAAGATCAGGTAACCACGTGATTTGAAACACAGGATCAAAAGGAAAAAGAAATATCCACCCCCATAATAGTTCTCAGGAATTTTATTTTCAAAATAAAAAATAAAGGTGATATAAAGGTGATTGGCACAGTTAACAGGACGGTAAATGTAATTTATTCCCATCAAGAATTAAGTTCTATTTTGCTATGCTGAAGCAACCAGAAATACCTAGCTTCAGTGATCCCATGGAGCTAAGCAAAATGCGTACTAACAAAAGAGTGTTCTGATCTGCTCAAATTAACTGCTTAAGCTAATATTTCCTTAGGTTTCAAAACATTCATTGATAGCTGACCATTAGTGACTTGCAGGCTGATGGGGATATGCAGTTTCTGCCTCAATGTTTCAGCACCTCAGACATACAATAATCTGTTTCTTTGGTGAAATGGGGCAGGAGATTTGTTTACCTGATTCTGCAATTTGTTTTGGCCAATCACCTGCAAATACCACTGCTCTGGCACCAAAGGATGCATGGACTTAAGAAAAAGCACTATCAATTAAAAAACATCAACAACAATAATAATAATAATAAACTGTACTAGAGAACTCAGGTTGCAGGCAAAGATTAAAATTGCAATTTAAGAAGAGCGCACTGTGTTTTCAGGTAGGAGAACAGAACCGAGAGGAAATTAAAGCAGAACACAAAACAGTCTAAGACCAAGTGCAGGACACTCACCACATACACTGCAATTCAAGCTCTACACCCACGGTATTACTACAGCTCTCAGGAAAGGAATAAACTGCATTTGAACTCAGACACATTTCTTATGTGCAGTCCCAGGCAAACCTATCCAATTGGATGTATTCATAGCACAAGGTGATTTACGTCACGATGTAATCACTACTTGACGTGATAAGCAGGCGTTGGCTGACACGATCTTTATTTGTGCAGTGAGTCTTCATTGTACCTTCCTGAAGGCGTTGATTTTCAAAAGATGTCGCTCCACACTGAGATGTTTTCCCAGTTCTGTCATAGGGGAGCAAAGGTTTTTGCCTTCTACCCCATTCTGGTATTCAGGCTTGGGAAACTGACTGAGAACCACGACAGCCAGCAACCATGCTCAAATGTGGGACCTTCCCTACCAAGATGCAGGCATACTTCCACTGAGCTGTGGGAGAATATTTTTTTCTACCTCAAGTGATTAGGTTTCTATAAAATTTGTGATCTCTAACTTTTAATAATGGAAAATATTCATTGGTTAAAAACTTCAATGACTACCCTGCTTTCTCAATTTTAGGCAACCAGAAAATCAATTGCAATAATCTCAAAAACTTTTCACTCGAAGACTGCCAGAATTAGTGCTGAAGTTATATTATTTAAGCTCTGGGGTTCAGAGTTCTGGAGCAGTGTGAGGCAATTGTGTACACCTTAAGTGGTTCCCAAGACAGCAGCTGCTATGCTTGCACTGAAGCAGGAGGAACAGCAGTAATGAATGAGCGAGAGGAACTTGAGGACACATACCTTGCAACTTGCAAAAATACACTGGATACTTTACAATAGCACAAAATCTGTTTTTTCAAACTTTCCCTTAATTAAAACCTAGACTGGTTTAATAAACCAGTGGACCTTGAAATAACGTAATTGAGTTCCTTGTTCTGACTTCATCTCCTCCAGCATAAAGTCAGAATTACGCGGATCATTTTTCAGGACAGAGTCATTTTCAAACTCTGCCACTTATCAAACCCAAACGCACAGATCAGTCATGCACCAACCTCCAGGTTTTTGTCCAAATGTTCCAAAGAGCTCTCTTAACAACATGGCAAACGTCTGAAGGCCTTGGGCAAGAGTTCAGGGTATACTTCTATTTCTGTATTCAGTCCTACAAGTGCCTCCTTCTGTGTTCTCGAGAAGATGACTTTGGACAATTCTGCTCAAAGCACCAATCTTCAAATCTGATAGTCACGGGAAGATTCAGTACCTGATGATGAGCTATACCTCACTGATGCTCTAATGGGACTATATCCATGTACAGAGTGTCTGCTTTGTCTCAAAATTCTCTGAGACTTTTAAATGGTTAGCAATAGCTAAAGGCACACACACTTTTTTTAATAGTCAATGTGTGTTTCGCAGACTGGGCTGTATCTCATCAATAATTCCTTGGTGAAACGCTCCTGGGAAGGCAGCAGTTAGCCCAGCATGACAGCGTCTTAAATAAAGAAGAGTGTTACAAGGTGCAAGGCAGCACTCCACACATTTGCTGTCAAAGAATCACAGCGCCTCAGCTGCTGAAAGAAGCAGATTGCCATTGTTTTATGAAAAAAAAAGAAAAAAATCACAGATGGGAGAAACAGACTGGAAACCACCTTCCCCTCAAAAAGAAATTGCTAGCTATTATCTTTCACAGTGAGGGTACATCTAGCATCGAACTGCAGACAGGATCATGCTTCTGAGGTCAAAACAAGTATAGTCTTTTCTTTACAAAGCATCTTCAAAAGGAAGCTGGGGATGAAGTGTGTCTGTGCACAGCCATACAAATTGAAGCAGGAAAAAAATCCCAGGAAAAGAACAAAAAACACTGACCAACCCACGCACTTATATAAAAGGCCTTGGAGAGTTTCATTTTCTATTCAGCTGGAAAGGGAGTGAACAAGCTCGCACATACACTCTCATTTTTAATCATCTTCATGCTGACAGCAGCCAGTCACTACGTCTGTTATCAGAGCCCCACAGCTTGTATTTTCAGGCTGTGAAGCGCTATGGCACGAGGTATAAAATCTCCTCTGATTAAAAAGGTGCGGTGATAGTGCCTGGTATGTCACTCCAACTGCTACAGATTTGAAGCTTGGCCTCATCAGGATGATACTCATTTGGTGGAGGGAGGGAAAAAAACAAATCCAGAAACATACAAACAAATAGTAAGGATTTCCTAAGATTAGCTGGCAGTCTGGCTCAGGCTCATTTTCTCTCAGCTCATCAGCCCACTCCCAGGGAAAACGCAAGCAAAAAAAGACAGGTTTTTGCATCCAGAAATTTAGAGTTTAATAAAAGGTGCCAGTTGTTAAAGAGAGAGGGAGAGAGAAGCTGCATTATGTGCAATTGCTCAGTGAGCGCTTCTGGGGCATCTGGGGAAGGGGGATGCAGGAAAGGAAGAATACTGTAAAAGCCAAGGTAAAGGTAGAGGAAGGAGAGAACAATTTTCAGTTCTTACTTATTCATTTTAGTTTTTATTTATTCATTTCTTTTTGGAGCTGACAGTTATGGTTCTCTGCCATTTTCTCCATGAATGTATGCCACCTCCAACACTTTCTTCCAAACTGGTTACACCTACAGATCACTCCTTGCTTTGTAGTTTCTCCATCACAATGTGCTGAACAGTCTTTCAAATGTTAACAAACTTGCCCTGCTTACAGCTGTATTTTCTTACCAGTTATTCTCTTTGGGACATCATTTCGGTATTATCCCAATTCTATGAGAGTTTCCATCTCCCTTCCCTTATAGGGTCACCTCTGTAGTGATGTTTTCCATTTTAAGATAAATTCAATTATGAATAATTGAAATGTGCAAATCAATTTGATATAGCAACAGAGAGCATAGAATTAGAAAGGAGCAGCAGCAAGTCAATCCAGCAACAGGGCAGGCAGCAACAGGTCAATTCAGTCAATGTGAATTGATCCAATAGTTGCACATTAACACATAAAGTCATATATTTAGCTAGTTTATGTACTGAACCTTATCAAGCTGCGTACTACCATGTAGTGAGGGTTTATCTGCCAATCACCTAATTCTGTTAAAGACTTAAAATTAAAAAATGTGAAAGAAAGATAGACAATTCATGCCTTGCTAAACCTATTCAATTGCGCAACCCAGAGGAAAAAGGGACGTAGTCAAAACTTACCTCTAAACCAAACAGGTTCATATACAAAGCTCTAAGACAAGGGAATAGAATTCTATTCCATTTCAGGAGAATATTACCTATGTATGTATTTAAATATAGATAGATGCACACATAGATAGATAGATATACCTACATGAGCATGTATGTAAGAAAGAGGTAGATTACATCTCTTCTTAAATGGATATATGCAGTGTCAAATCTATTCCCTCGTCTCAGAAGGATCTATCTATAGAAATACATGCACAAGTATGTATATAAGTAAGAAAAATGGCAGTCTATGTTTCTTATAATTTATTATAATTTATTATCTCAGCAGCATCTTTAATTCTTCTGAATAGTTTGGAAGATCTAAAGAATTCTGTTAAGAAGCAAAGTACCAAAAAAAGAAAAGGAAAAGAAAACCCAAACAAACAAATCTAATTTCATTGTTTCAGAGCTCTTTATCTTGAAAACTTGTGACTGGTTTTGAAATTTCCATTTGAAAGCCAGTTAAGAAAACACAAGCAGAAAAGGAATAAATGGATTTAAACCGGGAGTCAGAGGTCCGCCCTCGCTAATGTGATTTCAGTCTTTGCAGTCCTGGACATCAACACAGTTAATGAATAATGACGGTGCAAACAAAATATCAGATAATGATGAGGGGGAGGGAAGAGTGAAATAATTGTGTGGGTGCCTCTGATTGGACTTGCCTTCAATTGGAAAAATTGATGCCTCCCTAATTATAGGAAAAAGGCTTTACTAGAAAGATAAGACTGACGTGAAAATTGAAAAGCTTTACTCTTCGGATTCAAACGTATGGAAATGGAAGGGTTGTGAGATTTGTGAAGTTGAGTCTTGTTTTTCCATTATTTTTTCTACATTCTATTTCTATTTCTCAAAAACTGCATCCAAACGTATGTGTAAAACTTCACCTCACTTCAAAGCTGTTACAACAAGAGATTTGTTCAGATAGCATATAAGTTTGTTTTTATCACTCTCTGGGAATACTGCTTACATCAAGTTGGACTGCCTCCTACAAGGTGTACAGCATTTCCCTTCTAGTAAGTGCTCAAGTCAGTAGAAGTTATGGCCACTTGAAGGATCAGTCCAATAACCCAACAACATCACTCAAGATTTCCACTAATTGGCTCCACTGAATACGTTATCAAAAGAGAGCACCAGAGATTTCTTGCTGTTTGATTAGGACTGCACTGCACACTTTTCCATCCCTGCTCTCATTCAGTTCCTGCAGCGCACGTCAAATTCTCACGTGTGAGAAATGGCTAATGTAAGCACATGAAATACACTGCTCTCCATACACTTCTAGATAGTAAGAGAAAGTAGCTTAATAATACTCCTGTAAAAAATGTTAAACAAAAGTAAAGGTGACATTGTTGAGGGACATGGTTTAGTGAGAACTATTGTTGATGCGTGGATGGTTGGATTGGGTGATCCTGTGGGTCTTTTCCAACCTTGGTGATTCTATGATTCTATGATTTCACTATGAAAGTCACATGCAATTCCTCAGCTACCTGATGAAGAAAAATCCTTATTTTTAAAGAAAAATTCCTTGCTTTTACAGCGCCTTCCCTGTAACATCAACAGTCACACAAGCCATATTTACATGACAATTTCTATAATGTGATATAACTGCTTCTGAAGAAGTGATATTTTATAAATAGCATTTGCTGTTCTTCAATTTATAGTCATTGTTTCTATTACTCAGTATTTTTTTAATCAGCAGGTCTCAAATAGTGTTAAGAGTTAACTGTAGGGCTCATCTGAATTTGCAGATGTGGCTTACAAAGTGAAAGCGTGATTATATGAGGCAGAATTTATCCAGGAAACAGAAACTGTGATACTTAATCTCAGAAAGTAACCAAGAGATAATTTAAAGTAAGGTATCTACAAAGAATAGTGACTTTGCCAAGATACTGTTTGTATTGGTTTTGTAAAGAGGGGACAGAATGTTCTCTTCCAAAGAACCACAAAATAAACTTCCTGAACCAATGTGAGCTTTATTTTTGCTTTTATTTAACCCAAGTAAATGTGGCTTAGCCAGATCTGCTTCATAAAAGAAAACAATTCAATTAATTTGGCATTGCCTTATCCGGAAAAAGCACAGACACACTCCTCAAAGTGAATAGAACTGGCTACCTGATCAGAACCGGAACCACAGCCACTTTGTGAAATTAGTAATAGCCTGGAAAGAGGCTTTTTCATCCATTACTTTTTATTTTTTTTAACAATTTCCCCATAGCATTCTGAGCAGCTGTAATCAACTTTTTTTGATGCTGTTATCTTGATGCACTCTAGGAGTGTTTGAGAGAGCAGAGATAAGAGATGCAGCGTGCTGAAACTGCACTGGAAAAAGAAGTCATTGAGGACCTTACTACTGTTGTTACTACAGGAATTTGTTTCTAAATCAGTCACATTCTCCTTTATAATAATAATAATAACAACAGCAATAACAATAACAACAACTCCAAGTTAGCTTTTAGCTCTTTTTACCTTTCTGGAAATGATTTAGTCCACAGGAAAAAGCTTATTTGCAAGACAAAGAGAAAAGCATCACTGGTGAGGTCAAAAGAGACAACAGCTTGTTTAGTCTGATATTTTACAAAGTCTGCTTAGCAGCAGTAATCGATTAAATAATAATCATCATATAATGGTCTGAACTCACTCCCCTAGATAAGGACACTGAGTCCCAAAGTTAAAAAATAACAAATAAATAAAAATCAGTGATGTCTAACTCTACAGCTGTTCTGTTTACACATGGCATTTGTGAAAGTTTCTTAACAGAAACCCTCATTTCACAAAGTCTACAAAGCAAAACTACTTCTAGAACCACTGTAAGTATGTTCTTACCCACCAGCATACCACAGCCGTGTTTGTCACATTTGCCATGCAAATGTCCATCTCAGAACCTTGTGGAGCTAAAATGCTGGACCATTTTGTCTGAAATAGGCAGAAAGCCAAAAGAGCTAGAAGCCTTCACCAGGTGTGGGTATTTAGAAAAGTCAGAAACTTGTGAAAAGAGTCTACACAAAAATAGCATTTCAAAATGGTGTAGTCCCACTATAGAAGTCATCCTAAATAGACCAATAAATTACCCCATGCATTGATATAGAGATGTCAGCAGGCAAGCTGATGATTTCACAAGAAAGGGGCAAGATCTCATGGAAAGACAACAGAATGACATAGAAAATCTCATTTTACTTATATTAATATAGTTTCCTAAATCTGAGCCAGATTTCTAAAAGCTGTCTATCCTCACTGGTGCAGAAGTTCAAAGTTGTTTTAGTTTTTTATTATTTGTATTGATCTTCACATTTTTCTGTGTTCCTTGTTTTGGCTGTACATTAATGACAAACCTGGTTTATTAACAGTGCAGTGATAAACAATTTCAGTGACTATTTACTTGTCACTATTTCCTCGTCTATTTTTGCCTTTATGCCAGCTTCAACTTCTGGCAGAGTGAACAGTTAAATCTTTTTTACTTTTTGGTTCCTCCTGCCACAATGTTTAAGCTTCAAGCTCTGCAAGTGTGAGGTTTAATCACTTGAAAAAAGATCACTGACATTTTTATTCTATTTTATTTCAAAATAAGAAAAAGATGTATATTAGTCTCAGGTTTTCTAAAAGTTATTTTCATATATCCAACTTCTAAACTTGAGTACGTAAAACTTAAACTGGCAGATATATTCATACACAGAAACTTACTCTCCCAAACAGGATGGCATATGTTGGCAGCATTCCTAAAATGATTCCTTTTTTTAAGTGAAGAAATATTAATAGTAGAAGACTCATATTAAGTCAGTAGACAGTTGGTCTTAAAATTCAATAGATGCAGGATTTCTTGTTAAAGCTACAATAGAAATAGTTGACTCCAGATATATGCATACAATAAACAAACAAACAAAAAAAACAACAGAAAAACTGAGAGAAATATATTTTTCAGGAAGATTAATGGTGTTTGAAGAAAATAATCTATGGACTTTAAAAGGATGTACATACAAGGTATCACAGTGCAGAACATACACATGGATGAGAGCAGTTTGAGGACAAGTTCCCTGCCCACTCCAGAAAAGGGAGCACCCTTAAAAACTGATCTTGGATCTTTGACAAGGGCTGACACAGTTTAAAAGATGTGTAGGAGGACACAGTTTACATGAAGAAGCAATAAGAAATGTATTTATTTTTTTTTTGAAAGGAGCTGGAAGAGCGAGAAGGAAAAAGTGTCTTTCTAGTTGTTCTGAAGGGTGCTCAGAGCAGAGTGCTTAGCTCTACAGTCTCTGGCTTACCATGGTCAGTGTAAATAGGAGAGCATTTTAACTACTGATTGCCAGATATTGCCGTGTGGCAGAAACACCCATGATATCCCTGTTGACCATATGCACAAAGGTTGCATTCTTCAGCACAACTCAAAAACATTTCTTTTCCTTTCATCCTACCACTGGTTTCTAAGGAGACATTGTCTGCCACAGGTGCTTAGAGCAGTAGAAACTGGAACAGGAAAAGTAACGGAGCACATTCTTCTGGCTGGCCTTTTTTGTTTCATTCAATGACATCCCAAAGAAAGAGGGAAACAAGGACAAGCATGGACAGTGGCAAAACAGAATATCCACTCTTTGCATACCTCAACACCAGAGCCTAGCAGAACACTTGCTGTCCTCTTAAAGCAAAGAAGGTGAACTTCTCCACCTGCTTGCTATCATGTCCTTCTTCTGCTAGTGCTCTTGTACAATGAGAGCTAAAACAACTCAGGCAACTGTCCCACCATACCCTGGAAAGTCAAGTTCCTTTGTTTTTTTTTGTGAAGGACAAATAGTGCTAAGCAAACTGTCCAGTATTCATATTTATATTAACAAATAAAGAAACTTGCTTAGAAAAGTAGCTAATCTCACCTTGGAGAGATTTATTGTAGTTCTCTTGTCTTTTGAGACCTCTAGAAATATCAGAGAAGGAAGTCTGAAAAACTAGAAGGGAATCTCCTCTCAGGAAGGATGGAGAAGAATATGAAGGAGCAGTTGGTAAGAAAACAGTCATTAAAAAAACTCAGAAAAAAAGTAAATTGCTGAAGATTTGTTTTAAACTGGACAAACTTAAATCTGGTCATTTATTAGCCCCTCTTGATCTTACCACACTGAAGAATTCCATCATTGGGAAGATCTTTATATCTTCCGTATATCAAGGAAAGCACAACAGTTGTGCAGCCTTTTGAAATCACTTGCATAAGAAAAAGCACACAGATTTCTGCATCAATACACCCAGAGAATTTTACCACACTACGGCCACTAGAATAATAAAAGTTATTTTAAGTACAGACTGTTGTAATAAATCATTTTCAGTGCCAATAAGTTTATCTTTGCAGCTGAGGAGCAGGGTGAGGTTTCCCCATCATAGCGTAATCCGAAGCTGGTTCCAAGCTGTATCAAAACTTACAATCACGAAAGTTTTATCCCAAGAAGAGATAGAGCACACCACACACATAACCTCTGAATCACCTAAAACTTTTATCAAGTCCATGTAACTTTTTTTCTTACTCAAGCACTTCAGTTTATAGTGCATAGACTCCAAAAAATAAAAATAAAAATAAAAAAAAGAAAGAAAAAGAAAAAACAGATGCTTTTTATCAGCATGTTCTTTCCTCTTTCTGAGAGTCATAAACAGGCACACTATCAAAACAACTGGACACTGAGATTTTCAGTTCAACTCCCCACTTTCTCAAATACTGTTTCTCACGTATGCCTTTAAACTTCTCCCTGTTCGCCCTCGCTGATGTTAGACCTCATCTGTTCCACAGTGATCAAAGCATTGCACCATAAGCAACATTTTCCAGACCTTTCTGGTATTACCCATCAAGGTAATAAAGTCTCCACTCTAAGTCAAAAGAAATCTGTTATGAGACTCAAAACCTGTGATCTTTTCTATTCTACTCCATCGCTGGCATTAACCACAGCCTTTGAACTCATTATTATCTTCTGTGGGACCACTAC
>PPHD01019913.1:0-13881 GCA_002909625.1 Bambusicola thoracicus
GGACCAAAAAGAATCGCAGATATTATCCACCTTTTTCAGAAGTATTTTGCCCTTTCTTTGAAGAAGGTCGGTCTTTGTGCTGTTGTTTCTTGTCTCATCTGTGTACCTACTATCCAGTCCTTGTTCTCACTCCTGTCTTACATTTGTCACAAAGTGCTGATGTAACCACTTCTGTTGCTGTGCCTACGCTACTTCCTGTGAGTAGTATGGAAGGGAGGTAGTAAAAACAATTGGAGTTTTTAACATTTATTAGCCATTAATTAGCAATGTTGTTGCTTTTTTGTTTATTTGTTTTAGAATTCTTTCCATCATCTTCCTGTATCTGCTCCATAATCTTACGCGTCTTTCATGGTCAGTAGTGCTCTGGTTAGTTTTTTTTTCCTTGCCTAGTTCATATTTTGATCCCCTTGCTTCTCTCCTCCTTTCCACCTTTTCGTCCTCAGTCTCACTTTCCTTTCTTTTGCTTCTCATGGTATGTCTGGCATCCACCTTGCTTCCTAGCTGTGTCAGTTTAGGAGTATTTAGGAGTGGAAGCGTTCTAGCCCTGAAGAGAACAGCTTTCAGACTGAAAGGCTATTTGTCCTTCATGACTGTTTTAATTTCAAGAAGTGTAGAATTCATGCATCATACATAAATCCAGGATTTCTGATAGTTGTGCAGTGCTGATCAAAGTTCTGTGTGCTGCTTTACAACTTGAAATCAGCTGAGCTTGGCCTTGAAGGCCTTATGGGTGACATTTTGGAACTGAAAGAGACAGTAGAATGATGCATTGGACTTTGTACCTGTCCCTGTGGACACTGCTATGTTTTCAGCTAATTTAGTGACTTATTAATTTACCTCTATTTATTTAAAAAAAAAAAAGATAATTTGGATTATTTAGAATGGTTTTTTTTCTGTCAAATTGAAGCAAACTTTCTACTTCAGTGTACTGAGTCTTGAATACAAATAGAATTATGGGAACAAGCATTTGAATAAATATCTTCTGTATATTTGAAAATCGGGAACAAAATGTCAGCTTTTAAAACATGAAGCAGTTGTGGGTTTTGTATCCTTTTTTGGAGCAGACGTTCCTCTCAGAATCAATGAATTCAGGAGGCCCAAGTGCTTTTTTTTTTTTTAAGTATATGGAATGAATGCTTTAATATCACAGTGCTGTGGTTTTAAAGTTAGTTCTAATATAGGAAAGAAACAACATTTAAATGATCTCTTAGCATTTTTTTTGTTTTGTTTTGAGTTTCAATATAATTCTACTGGTCTTCTAATTAGTTGATTTATATTTTTTTGCTGTTGTAAAATTCCCTTAAACAGAAAACTGAAGAGAATAAAATGTGAGTTGGGACGATGTTATCAAGGCTTCCCGCCAGTTTGTGTGATTTTTACAGTACAGTTTTAACTGCTGCTTCTAATTGGCACTGTTAGTACAGTGACTGTGGTGATTCTGTGGTGTTTGGTGTGCTAGCAGTAGTTCATCACCTTAGAGAAGAAGAGCTACTGCTCCCATTTATCATCACTTGCTGCTGCTCATTAAGAGCGCTAAGGAAGCTGGGTAGTTTTCTGCTCTTACAGCACATAAAAGCAGAGTATAGAGGTGGCTCCTAACCCCTAATGGTGGAACAATATGACTTCTCTCTACTTCTCCCATATTTGCAGTATACGCTCTAGAGCGGAGAGCTTTTCATTAGGCTGTATCACAGCCTACATTTCAAGGTGACTTTCTTTGTTTTGAGGCTCCTTGTAAGAAATTGAAAAGTATTTTTAAAATCTTTTCCAAATGAGTTCAAGAAGCCAACGTTGTCACATCCTGAGAGAGAGAAATGAAAATAATATCAAGGATTACTTTAAAGTGGCTTTTCAGTAATGCTTTTAAAGAAGTCAGAGTAAAAGGGACTGTCTGACAGCACTATTACCAAACACTTTTTTTCAGTAACTGGTTTTCAAAACAGTTTCAGCGGATGCATGATTTGGAATGTGGACACGTTTCTGGTAATAAAAAAACAATCTGTAGGCATTAGTGTTTTCTCTTCTGTTAAGCCAGGAGAGCGTTCCCAAATTTTTGCATGCCGTGCAGATGGTATTTCAAGATCTTTAAACTGTTTATTGCTATTCGTGACATTGACTAACAAACCTTAAGGAAATCTTCCATCTGTTGAATTCAACAATCAAAAGGTGGAATTTAGAAATGGTTAATGTACTGGAGAATAAAGGAGAAGTTATTTCAGGCATCGGCGAGAGTGACTTCAATTACTTAGTACCAGTCCTCTTTGACACAAGAAATTATTTGCCTTTACAATGTAAGAAAAAGTTCATACCTCTACTGAAGCACATCTGGTGATTAAAAGCTGCGTATGGTGAGGACTGACAGAGTGAAACAGACACACGAAAAATACTGACATGAATACTGTACCTTTTCCTTGAGAGCACAGCATTGTTTCCAGACAAATTTCTGCAGTCTTTTATGTGCCATTATATGCAGTCTCACGTAGTGACTGAAATAACTAAAATAAAATTTAACGTAAAAAATATTGGGTTCACGGCGTTATGCTGCAATATTGCAGAGAAGTAATCGAGCTACTTTGCAAACATTCTCAATGACATTGTGTATTGTAAAATGAATAATTTGTTTCTGTGTGCAAAAATGGTGGATATTGAAACTAATCTTTCTGACCAGGTCACAAAAATGAAAGTAGTCATAACTGCACGATGCTCTATTTTGTGCAGTACTGTTGCAGGATCGTAACACGTGGGGTGTGCATCCAGTGTCAGATAATAGTACCAAACAACTGGTGTTTCTTTAGTTTTTCCTGGGTTTATAAATTACATCTAATTAAATTGCTTTTAGCATTACTCATGTGTTAGCATTGAAATCAATCGTGGCATATTCATCTTCTGGTGATAATGAGTCACAGCCCTTATTAGTCATTTAGCATGAAGTGTGGCTAACATTTCCACAGCAGCAACAGCCAGTAGTGTGAGCTGTGGTAACTCGGTGAGTGAATAGAAGTGGTTTTGCAAAGTCATTGAACGTGGGAACAGCAAAACTCATTGTGATTAAGTGGTAGTCCCAAATGGTAGTTGAACGGTGTTCTGTTGAGTCAACAGGAGTTCCAAATATATGTTTTCTATGAATATTATTGAAATGGTATTTTTATTGCTTGACTTGTAAAAGGTAATTTTAACGGCCTGTAGAGACTATTAGTTACAATCCCCCTTTGTTACTATAGGCCTTCTCCAAATACGTGTGGCAACTTTCCTTCTTCCCCTTTTGTTTCACTTTGTTTTGGTGAAATAAAATAGAAACTCCTCAGACATGGGTTTTGTGATGCTGTTTTCTTTATCTGTGAAAGTACTTAGCAGGAAAGATGTTATTTATTTATTTTCTTAAATTCTAAAAAAACTTGTAAAACAAGGCAGTAGTATAACAATCAGTAAAACCTGTGTAGAAGCTTTGCTACTCTGTGAACAGATGAAATGGGCCAATTAATGCATATGTGTGGCTGTGCAGAGGAGCGTTGAGCTTGGAAAGAGAAGGCGTCTTCCATTTTGGCTCTACCCTGAGTCACCTCTGATTTGGTCAACAACGAGATGGTGGGAGTTACTTATTTTACAAATACAAACAAAAATTACAGAAAGGATTGGAATTCAGAGTTCTAACACATAAAACAGAAATCCTTTCAGGTTTTGGGTTGGTTTTTTTTTGTTGTTGTTTTTAAGGTGAAATATGTTAGTTCTAACTTACGGTGTGTTACACCTTTTTCTTTCATGAAGTACGTATTCACTAGAGATAAGGTGCGTTTCTGCCACAGATCTGTTAATGTGTAGTAACAACTGTAAGATAAACTTCTAGTGGAAAACGTCTCACTTGATATGACCCACTGAGACTGTGGAAAAGTTCAGCTTCACGTCAGCCTGATGGCTTACAAGTACAGACTCCTTTGTTTGTCATGGATTTGCTTTAGGCTTCTTAACTTGTAACAGCAAAAAAATTTGCTTGGTGTTGCATAGCAGACAGAAAATTCCAAAATGGGAGAGCAGCTCGGTATTCTTTGTGTGCTATTTTTGTTTAGTAAATAATTGTATAACCCTAGTAAGTCAAAATTAGATACAGACAGGAAAGCAATTTTTCTTGTAGAGATAGGGATAGGAATTTGAAGTGCTGTTTTTTAGACCTATTTTTGAAGTTTGTTTTGGCTTTAGAAGCATCTTTATAATTTAGATGATATTAAAGTGCCCTTTCACAGACCTAACAGTTGTGATAAAACTGATGGGCTGAGAGGGCAGCTCTACCCATATGAAGTTTGAGAAGTCAGTCATTATGTATGTCCCTTACAGGTTTGCCAGATGTTTTTGGTTGTTGTTTATTTGTTTAAAGTTATGTCACTCCCATATGTGGTTTGTGGGTTCTTTTTTTTTTCCTTTTTTTTTTTTTTTTTTTGAGCACAACTGTAAGTAAATGGGGATAAGTACTGTTGCCAACTATAGGCTACCATTTTTTGTTGTTTTAACCCACGCAAAGCGTAAGGCCTTAGTGAATTATTGGTCTGGGCTGATGCAGCTATCTCGCTCAGTAAATGAAATTTTGTAAGCTTTACAGTGGCAACAATCATGTGATTCCCATTAACGTGTTGCCTTCTAACAAAGGCAGAGGATGTGGCAGCAGTGGAATGCCAGTGCTGCAATTCCTCACTCTGCGGGTAGACTTCTGTGTAGTGGGATCTTCAGCACTCTGCAGATTTCCTTTTTGGGATAGGAAGTACAGAGATAGTAGGGGTACGTGCTTTATTTTTCAGGGAGCTGTCATGTGACAGCACGATGTTTAGAGCTATTTCTGACTTCTAAGGCTATCTGTTTTTTGTTGGTGCTTGGCTTGAATTTTTCTTGTTTATTTTTGCAGTGGTGAAGAGTTTTAACACAGTAACCTCTTTCTGGTGTTATGGAGATTAACTAGCCTTGTCTCATCATTTTGAGAACCAATTTTAAGAACAAATGCCAGACAGGAATATTAGGTCAGCTAAATAGACATCCTTTGTAGTGTTGTACATCCCTTTATTTCTCTGGGATCCTCCTCAATTGAACGTCTTGTTTCACAGAATCACTTTGTGGAGTTAACGCTCCCAAAAGGGCTGGCTGCTGTGGGCTGCCTTGGGCAGTCAGTGCCCCTTTTCTTCGTGGACTGCAAGTCAGTAGCATCGTCACTGTGAATATAACTTGCATGCACAAGGATCTGGTCAGCTACTGATCTTAGTCCTCCTCTCCAGCTCTTCAGTTGAGAAATATTTTCCAACCTTGGCTTCATCTGTGCTGTTTACAGCAGTACACTTCTCTTTCTGTTACCAGTTATCCAGAATTTAGTGTTTACAAAACATTGTATGTGAAGCACCATCTTAGTTATTTCTCTTCATAGTTGCTTTCCAGGATATGATTCCTTACTTTTTAGGTATGACTTGATATATCACCTAGACTAAGATCAGAAAAAAAGGCATTTATATGTGTTTAAGTGTATTTTGTTTAAATGATCCTTTGCCTCTGAGTAGTCCAGACAGTGTGTGCAGACGATGTGCAGTTAGGACTGAGCACAAGTGCTGGCAGGCAGCTGAGCTTGGTTTTCTGCCACAAGTCACATGTCTGGGACCAGGAGTCTGAAGCCAAAGGCTTTGTCAGGTGGTGAGGACTCTGTGTCAACTGAATACAGCAGTCACTTGAACTGGCTAACGCCGTAATGCTGGAAGCAGCAGTGTTAACTGTTGGGTTGGAGGGGTGAAGTGGCTTGGTTTTTTGTTTAAACTCAACAGTAGTCTTTAAACTACCATTGTTGTTGCTGCTCGAGGCAAAGCTTTTGGAAGTGCTTAAAATATGAGAAGTAGTTACAGAAATGAATTTACAGTGACTGTTTTTTACTTCCTGCGTATCTTTGTAGACTGGCAAGCTGCAAAAGAGCTGAGTCACTTCATTTGTGTTTAAAGACTTAGCACCAGCCGGAGTTTCCTGCTGCGGCTGTATGAGAGTTGTGCATTCTTATGGATGTGACTGAGGCATAAGCATTGGCGTATGGAGTTGTGCTGATACAGTGCTGTACAGTTTCCTAGCCTTTCTTTAGCCTTCCTTGACATCTTGTCACTATGATTGCAGTGTTTTGAAAATGTTTAGTTCTGAACTTAAAAGCTACCTATTAGCTTACGCTAGGCATTATTTTCTAGTTTGAAAGAATGAAAACTGTTACAAAAGGGTTTTTTTTCTGTATTAAAGGAAACACTGCTGTTTCTTTGTTCTGTTGCAGATGAACATTCTGAACAGTTACTTTTTTCAACTTTGAAGGTGCGGCAGCAGTTTATTTATTTGCTGTGGTAATTTCTTTTTTTCCTGTCATATATTAATTCTTTTAGTTCATGTACCACACTAGGAAATACTGCTTTTCTGAAAGAGTGGTCAGGCACTGGAATAGGCTGCCGAGGGAAGTGGTGGAGTCACCGGCCCTGGAGGTCTTCAAGTGACGTTTAGATATTGTGCTGAGAGATGGGGTTTAGTGAGAACTGTTGGTGACTGGTGGACAGTTGGACTGGATGATCTTACAGGTCTTTTCCAACCTTGGTGATTCTATGGTTCTGTTCTGCCTATATAAAAGCAGCATGGTGAAATCAGTTTTGATACTAGGATACTTGAAGATCGGAAATGATGTGTTTGCTTTCTTTCCCCCTCACTAGGAGTTGAGGCCTGTGATAATGAAAGGTTTGTATTCTTTTCTCTTAGATCTGTAAGCATCATCGCTTGGAACCTATAGTTAGTTTTGTCAATTGCTGTCCTGTCCTATTGGTCCAGTCAGTGCAATAATTATGCCCTCAACTTCTCTCCTGCTGAGCATTCAGCAGTCTTATTATTCTTCAAGTGCTTTCAAGAGGTGAATCCAACATGTGGCCACTGTGATACAGATGCTCTTGAATGCCTTGTTTTGTTACCTATCAGAGGACATTTCTGTTCTGAGCATGGTCTTAGGTGGAACAGCAGTAGGGTCTACATAATTGATGTATGTAATGTTCAGTAGAAAATATTTAGCAGGTCTCTTTCTTCTATATTAGCCTGCCTAAGGAAGCCGGGATCCTTAGGGAAGTAAGGATTCATCTCAGACTTAAAGTTTAACATACATGACTTGTCTTGCTCCCTGGTTGGTTCCTGCTGGTGCTAAGTGTATTTTCTTACCTGATTCTGCATTAAACAAACAAACAAACAAAAAAACCCATAATGCTGATCATTAGAAAATTCTCTTCTCATGACCTGGTTTCTAGAATTGCTTCCTGATGGGCGGTGCTCTTTGTTGTGCTGCCTTTGCTTACACTTCAGTAACAATGTGTCTGTCTGTACTCAAGGTCTGATTGAGGGAAAATTCAGAGACCGCTCTTGGAATCTGTTAGGACATTTTGTTGCGTAGAAACCATCCACTAGGTCTCCAGGTTCAAGTGCCGGTAACCAGAAATTCACAGAGCTGCAGAATGGAAGAGCACTGTTCATTTGTATGGATGTGCCAGGATTGCATCCCTTTTATTTCCCTACTTGCTGGTACTCTCTTTTCCCCCTTCCAGTCCTTTCTCTGGGACCGCTCACACAGGCATCTTCTCACCCCATAGGCACGTGGGGCAGATTCTCATAGTTGTAACCATTAGAAACCTACGTAATAGCTTAATGCAGATTTTGGGATTAGAGGGTGATCTCTATAAAGCTCGCCAAAGTACTTAAATTTGTAACACTTATGCACACCATACCTACAGTGTAATGACTGAAGTTGTTCAATATGTGACAACTGTGTAATGTTATGCTGTAATTATTTTATCCACATGTTTGAGATTATTGTAGCTCGAGCAACTGGGGATGTGTTCCCTGTTGTTCTGTTTTGGACTAACAACACTTTGATTCTGTGTCAATGGCTGCTGACTTCCCTGGATAGCAGGAACTTCAGGAGCTGCTAAGGCCTGAGCAGACTTCAGCAGGCAAAAAAGAATCTGAACTCTCTGTATAGGAAGTGCATGAGCCCAGTGTGAGAAGACATTCTTGGTCCTGTGGAACGCCTTATGTTTTCCCCAGAAAATAAACACTCTAAGCACTATTTTTATTATAGAGTATTGAAATTTGCTTTTTTTTTTTTTGCTTATATGAGAATGGTTTACAAGTTAGTCACTCTGTTTAAAGCTCTCTAGTAGTGACCTGGTTTGTCTAGTCAAGTAACAAACTTATTCTCACTGTACGGAGCTGCTTCTTGATTATCTTGCAAGCTTAGGCAAAATACCTTGGTAGTAGATGTATCTTTATTACAGAACCAAGTTCAAAGCAGGCTGAGTTCTTTTGCAACCTTCAGTAAGACTAGTAGTACTTGGCATGTAGGTTGTATATCCTCCGCTTATTCTGAATATTATTGCTCTGAGTAAAGCAAAGCAGGATATCTTCCTTACCTTGTCACTTTGCATGCATGTGCAGAGTGGCAATTTAGGTAGCAACTGTGGGCCTAATGAGAGCAGTATAGTTCATTCTTTTGATTTCTCTTGGAGAAACTGGAATAAAATAACCTTCTGTAGAGCCTTTCTCTTAAAAGCAGAAGATACTGGTGATGGCACTACATGGGTAGTAATGTGCTTTAAAAATATGTAGGGAACTAGATTATGGAAATCCAATGCAAAAATGTGATACATTAAACAATCGCAGTTCTCAAAACTGCTTAGATATTGAGATAAGATTGAGTAATGTGGGGTGATGAGTTTGCATTCTTGTCTGTATCAGTCCTGTTGTTCAACTAGATGTTAGGTTTTCAAGGATGGATGGAGTCTGTTCACTGTTCTTTGCTTAGTGCAGTGAAATACTGATCTGTGATGAGAGCCCTCATGGTATAACATGACAAATATTAATAACTTGCATGTCACAGGCAGTAGATTAGGAGGAGGTGCTAAGCAGATTGTTAGGAACTTTTCTGGATAGGTGCAGATAGTGTAGTCTGCATGTAATCTAACACGTCTGTAATCTGTAACATGTCTAATGTCACAAGACTGTAATAAGTTCAGCAGAAGAGGGCAACACCTAGAACTTACGGAGTATGTGTACATATGTTTGCATTCCTGCTGGCTTGCTTATGTAGTGTCAGTGAAATCACATTGGAAGTGAATGAGCTTTAAGTTCCTTTCCAACCCTTATATTAATATATCCAACATGTAAACTATGTTGTTCTAAGTGTTATATGTGAGATTTATGTTTATCAAGGCTTCACTTATTGACATCACTAAGGTTCACTGGGCTTTGGATTTGTCACACATGAGTATTTAATCACTTCATGTAGCACGGTTGGATCTTCAGGGAAAAGATCAGCATATTGCTCTCCCAGAATGTGGTGCTCTTGTGTGTAAATCACTCACTGTACATACTGGGTGGTGTACTGAGTGACCTCTGGATTGGTGTACAGAATGATTAGTCAATGAGTATTTCACCTGTTTTCCGGGCCAAATATATGCTGTCATTTTTGCTCTTTCTGGATCTAGACGAGTTTTAGGATTCCTTTTCCAGACCAATATATTAAAAAAAAAAAAAAAAAAAAAAAAGTTGCAGTATTTGTTCTTTTCCTACATCTTGGAATGAGGTATCCAGTTATTATGGCTAGTATTGCAGTATGTTGCCCCTTCAGTTGATTTCCCCATCATCACCTTTGAAGTATTTTGTTTCTGTAGTTCAGCAATCATTATATTAGGTCATTTATTGCTAAGTGGTTATATGACATTGGAAGACAATTTGTCTTAAAGTATAGCTCTAGTGAGGGTTGGGGGACAAGAGGGAGAAGGTGAGAAAGGATAAGAGAGGAAGTGGGAAAGTTAAGAACATGAAGAAGGGCCAGTCAAAGCATTAAATTATATAGCGTACCTGAGATCTGTAGTCCTTATTATTGAATGTAGTACTTCATGGTTAATTAGCTATTCGTCGTTATGAATCCTGAAGCTCTATTGAGGAAAAAATATATTGATCGGTGAAATGAGATTAAATTCCAAAAATGACATTCCAAGATGATACATTTTTCCTAACGTATGCAAAATTTCAACAATATTTTTATTCTTCTGGGTTTCCCCCTCTACTGTGGCATCTTTTTAGGCTGCTGCTTTGAATTTTAGGGTGTCTATGAGATACTTGCATTTTAGTTGACTGCTTTGGACCAGCAGTAAACTAATCTAGCAACTCACAGTAGCATGAAAAGCATCAATCATTTAATGTGAAGATGTATGAAATCTTTTAATGCAGGGGAACTCACACAGTGCACTAACTAATCTTTTTTTTTCCCTTCAGATGTCCTCCTCGAACTTTTTTACCAGCACTGTGCAAAATTTTTCTTGATGAAAGTGCACCAGACAATGTATTAGAAGTAACAGCTCGTGCCATCACGTATTATTTGGACGTATCAGCAGAATGTACCCGTAGGATTGTTGGAGTTGATGGAGCTATCAAGGCACTTTGTAATCGTTTAGTAGTTGTTGAGCTTAACAACAGAACCAGCAGAGATTTGGCTGAGCAGTGCGTGAAGGTATGTTTTCAGCAGAATCTTGTTTAAGAGTGATCTGGAACGCTTGCTATTCCAGAAGAGTTTGCTTGTATTCAAATCCTGTATATCATCACAAAGAAAGAAATGAAGCAAAGACACGTTAACAGTATGTTAAAGTTTACATGCCAGCTGTGCTTTTTAGCTTTATTGTCAGTCTGAAAAGGGAATGTATCTATCTACACAAAATAACTCAAAAATACTAGGGTAAAGTTTTCCTCTCTGTCTAAAATGATTAGTATGTTGAGGGCTAATTTTACATACAAAAAAATGAAATAACGCACATAATTTACTTACTATTAAAAAAAATTAAATTGTTTGCTGTCTCTTCCACAGCATGGGGCTCCAGTGCAGCCTTGTGAAGTTTTCAGAAGAATTTACAAGACCCTCAAAGACTTTTCCATATAGTGTAACCTGTTATGTGATAGCACATAGGCAGCAGTAATCAAGGACTAAAACTAAGACTTTACACATATATTTCCTATTTATGCTATTCCAGGCTACTTGAAGGAGTGTCACTGAAGTAACAGCATTTGTGGAAGTTTGAGAGCTCTCAGCTGTGTGTTACCCAAAACTTAATCTCTCAGAAAAAGATGCTCTTATTTAGCCTTTCTTGTGAATACCTCTTAAAGAAAAAGAAAAAACTTACTGGGGGGATTTTCTTGTATTTGGTCCTGTATCTTAAAAGAGAACTGTTAGTGTACTGGAGGTTTTGACTCCTTATGGGTTTTGAAGAAAAGGTTTTTTATGTTGTTTTGCCTACTTGAGTTCTGTAGGTGCATATACACAGCTAACTGTATTTTTATGTACTATAATTATATTTCATTTCATTGTAGGTGTTAGAATTAATCTGTACCCGTGAGTCAGGAGCTGTGTTTGAAGCTGGAGGGTTGAATTGTGTCCTGACATTTATTCGTGACAGCGGACACCTTGTTCATAAAGATACTTTACATTCTGCTATGGCTGTAGTATCCAGGCTGTGTGGCAAAATGGAACCTCAGGATTCTTCATTAGAGATCTGTGTGGAATCACTGTCTAGTTTATTAAAACATGAGGACCATCAGGTAATGTAACTGTTGGCTCAATAAATTGTGAATTTAACATCCATTATGTTTAATAAATGAATGGCTTTGTATTTTTATACAGTCTTCATAACGAGGTGTTTACATAGTAGTGGTTATATTTGGATATCGTGGTAGTTTTCTTTTACAGTTGTGATGACAAGAGAATATAAATACTGCTTAGTGTTTAACTGCAAGTGCTATTGTGTGAGTATGATCTAATCCTGCCTCTGACAATTTAGTTAGAAATGTCCTGGTGACTTTTTCTTGGAAATAGCATCTGAAGTAGTTGTTGTTCTATATCTGTGCTTCAGTCAGTATTATACTGAGTATAAATAAAAGGTGAAAGTTTAGTTTGTTTTTCTGTTGCCAGACTAAGGGAAACAACAAAAACATCCACAATACATGTTAAAATATTGTACTGGAAGCCACTTAAATGGTACTGCTGTAGACCCAGCATCACTTTTTTAAACATTTTTATAAACTTGAGGCGATGTAAAATCTAGGAAATAATTCCTTTAATTTTCCCACTAGTAGCATCCTTTTGTGTATGTCACGCTAATGCTTTGCAACAGCTATTTAGTCAAATCTTTGCTGCATCCTGGCCAGGTTTCTTGTCAGTGCCATTCTCAGGAGCAGTTTCTACCCCACCTTTGTCCCTATTCCTGTCTTCATTCCACCCCAACTCCCTATTTTTGTTTAGTTAGTCTCCCAGATTTATTTTTCAGGATTTATGGCAAATGCTGATCTTTGTTCTGGATTTGCCCAGTAACTTCCCATGTCATTTTCTTTTTTGTCTTCTTGGTCACTTTGTGACCAAGTGTGGGTAGCCATTGACTAATTTCACTTGATTAGAAGAGTTCAGACCAGATGAATGGGGCCCCAAGAGCGGCTTATGTATGTTCGCGTTTTTAATGTTTCTACTTAACTCAAGATTTGTGAGAAATAGTATAAATATCTTCCACAGTACAATTGCTTTGTTAACTGATGTCCATTGTGCAGGACTAAGTTGAACCTTGCTTGTGTATTTCTGACAGAGCAGTTGAAATTGGTAAATTGGTGAAATTGGTAAATTAAGTTTATATTATCATTTACGTAAAGACTGATGGAACTGTTTATACCTCCTGCTGTCAAAGAATGGCACCAAAATGTCAGAGAACATGTCTAGTCGCCTTTGTAAGATAAAGAAGAAAATCTCTTGTAAAAGGGTACTGATAATTGAGAATGTTTGGCATGCAGGGACCATGCCAGCAAGTGCTGTATTTGGTCATGAGAATCTTTGTTTTTCAAGTCCTTGTAAACTTAGTGAAGATTTATGATTTTTAACTTAACGTAGCCTGGCTAAATGGCTAACAATTCCATAATCTTACTCTGTGTGTTGATGAGCTGCTGTCTTTAAGGCCTCTATACATGATAATCATTTTGAAAATGGGCTGCACTAGAAATTGATGTCACTTTTGGGACTAAGAATTGTGTTAAGTTAGAGTTCGTCGATGAACAGATACTGCACTTTTTTGTTTTTATTCTTTTTGGATTTGTTTGTTTGTTGTTTTTTGGGTTATTGTTTGTTTTTTGTCTTTTTTTTTTTTAAATGAGAGTGCCTGGTTTGCTACCTTATGTTTAGGAAGACGAACGTGTCAGAAGCAGCTCACATTGATGTGCCTATGCAAAGTCCCTGATATGATGATTAGAGGCATTTCTAGTGTAATATGCAGTATAGATGAGTAACCCCCTGCTCTGTTTTTAACACAAGCATGAAAAGAAGTTGGATCCTTTTCCTGGGCAGTTGGCCAGAAGTATTTTTTGCTGGGCTGTTAAGAGGATCATCAGTAAGCCTTATTTCCACAGTGTCACTGTGGATTGCATTTTTATTTTTTAAACTTTAGTGAGAAACCTGAATTTCGGGATTTATATTGTTCCCCCCCCTCCAACACACACACACAAAAAACCCTTGAGGTATCCCTGTCAGATGGACGTAGGATTATCTAAATGTTGTAAACCACTTCTCCAATTAGTCCTTTTTGTACGCTTGGGACAATTACGAAGTTTATTTTACTACAGAGAACCATGTGGGCCTTTAAATACAACTTTAGCTATCACATACTTAGTAAATTTATTATTTTAGCAGTTCTGTATTGGTATCCCGGCTAATGGCTTGTTGCGTAGCATTTCTATTAAAAGAAAGCAGTAGTTTAATATAACATAGCATTAGTGATATGAAATTATAACAGAGTATTTTATAAATATATAGAATTCAAATATTTTTGC
>PPHD01019915.1:0-13881 GCA_002909625.1 Bambusicola thoracicus
AGCAGCCCTCTCCCTGCCTCACTTTTGCACTGTTCTGCCTTCTCACAGCTCTCACGTCAGCCCCCATCAACTTCTAAAGCCCAGCAGAAAGTGCTCTGCTGCGTTACTGAGCCCAAGCAGGTCCTGCGTGGTGTGGAGAGCAGACTCATGTACCTGGCAGCAATGGGCAAGGCAGCCTCACAGCCTTCTGTGATGGCAGCCAGCTGCCAAATCAGCTCAGCTGAAAAACAGTGCGATTTCAAACAAAAGGAAACAGAGCAGGATTCAAAGGCAGGTCACCCAATGACTCACAGCCCAGAAAACAAGCCTTATATTGTGCGACTTCAAGAGCTCCAACTATTCCACTCATGCAGAGACATAACTTGTTTTAGATCCTAAAAGTCAAAAAGATAGAGGTGAGTGACCAGACTTTGCTGACAAAGGCATAAGAAGATCAAATGGATGGAAACATGAACTAGATATTCAGCTTCAGAATAAGACATTGTTGCCTACTGTGAGGATAATGAACCATGAAATGCTCCACTGCTGCACCAAGGATGAATCCTTTGGCCAAAGCTCAGCTCAGGTCAACTCGGTGCTAATGACACCCCTTGCACTCCTCCCATCCCCAGCCAGGGGTGAAGCTGAACTCCTCCTCGGGGTTTTAAACCCACAGATCTGCATTAAGATATCGGTATGTCATGCGTCAGGGCTTTGACCGGTTCTCTGTAAGCTGGGGGATATTTGGTATCCCTCTGAACCACCAGAGATCAGACGGAGCTGAAGGCACTGCTGAACTCCTCCACTGACACCAGTGCAGCCAGGGCTTCATTCATTCATTCCAAGTCTTTTATCAGAGCATCTTCATGTGTTTTGCAGCCAAGTAATTAATCCTCTCCAGAGTCTTCCGATGCATTATCCCTCCTCCCCACCCTCAACAGAGATCAAGAAAAATCAATCAAGTCAGAAAAGAAATAAGTTGCTCTGAATTTTTCCTAACTTGCTAAAGGCTTTATCGATGCAGAACCATCTGTTAAAGGAGACCTCTGCTGATGAAAGCATCTGAATGGAGTTGAAGCGGAGAGAAGTCTACCTTTGCCCTTGTCCAAGAACCAAGGGTTTCTCTCTATCATAATCCCCACGGAACCCCAGGGCACCTCTCACTGGAGAATGTTATTACCCGTGGAGCAAGACAGGATGGAAGAGCGTGCTCCTTTCAGCACTAAGTGCATTGAGTTTTAACTCGTTGCAGAAACAGCTGAGGTAGGGATTACTGTACTGAAGCCATAGCAGAGGTAAGGACAAGGACAGCAGCCAGGGAAACAGCATCAGAAAGGCACTGCACACGCTGCCTTCTGTGAAGAGGACCAGCATTTCCTGGAACGATGATGTTAGATGAATTTAGTAAGGAAATATTCAACTAATGGATATGAAATAAGAGGACAAGTTTAGCAAAGTGCTATTCCTGTCATATCAGGGCAATTTGGAGAGTCAGTTCAATGTATTCTTTGCAATGCTCTTCCTAATAAAGGTAAGTTCTGTAACCCCATACATCTTCACAAACGCTCTTTGTAGGTTTGAATAGCTACACATCTCTCGGGGTCGCCTTCCAGTGATGTTCTTTACTCTTCACACATCCCGAAGACTTGTGAAAACACTCACTAACATCCCTCCTGGATGGTTAATTGATGCTCTTTAACAGCTTGCTGTCTCCCATTAGTCAGCACATAATGATTATTCCACGCGGCAAAACAATCTCAGCAGACCACTTTATATTAAACAAACATATTGTAAAGGATTAGGAGCCTCAGCATTTCGTGCCTACCCCTTCCCATCCCACAGCTCTGCCTTTCGGTCTCAATCTACCAGCTGGAACTTGAATTCCCCATTAGGAACACAGCACTGACAAGCGCTGCGCACCCGCTTCGAATAAATACAACACAACGATCGGCGTTTCCACTTCTACAGAGCCAACCTCACCCCAGAGGGACGGGGTGCATTTTGAGAATGGCCACGCTGAACGAGAGGGAAGCAGCTGATAAGAAAGCAGCACCTTCCAGCTGACGCATCCCCTGCTCTGCAGCCAGCACTGATCCGGTTAGCAGCTCGCAGCACTTCAGCACACCTGTAATTCCAGCAGAGCAGTTACACACACTTGAGAACCCACGCAAAAGTGCTGTCTGTCCCTCTGCACGTTTCAGAGTTGACAAAGCCTGCTCTGTTTCCCACTCCCAAGTCCACATCTCACCTTGGGGGAGGTCTGCTTTCATCAGTTGCTGAAGAGGTGCAATCCATTTATTTCACTGCTGCTCAAAACTCAGCCCTTCCTAATTGCTGTGGCTTCCCCAGCTCCCTCCTGCTTGCCTGCACCTTGCTGGTAATGAGCTTCCCAGACTTGTGTCTCATTCTATGAGGCTCAAACATCCCCCGAGAGGCCGCTCTGCCTCATAGACTTTTAACGGCTCGCTAATGAGAAGTGCAATGAGAATGATGCAAAAAGCGTTCTTTTCCTGCTCAGCAGCAAGCTGGACATGAACACACTTGGACAGAACATTGCCAAAATGCACAGCATCCCACAGAGATCTTGTGAAACCTCCAGGTAACCGCACAGCATTATTTAAGTCCTTTCCAGTAATGACTTAACTGAAGTGGCAATCTGCCCAATGCTGGATGCTTGCATCTCAGCTTGGCACCACCTCACGTGGCAACCTGAAAGCAGCCTCACAAAGCAAAGGGACGCTCTGGCCCACTCAGTGCTGCACCCAAAAGAAGCTGCTGGTGCTCATAGCCATAGGAACCAACAGCAAAACCTCAGATCCTGTCTTTTGGGTTGGAGAATGAAAGGAAATCAGGAGATGTGAATGGATGGGATATCCAAGCAAGCAAGCCACGCTGCTCTTGCTATGGGGACAGAATCACCTGATAGCTTTCACCCTACAAAGCACAAACATTTGCTGAACAGCACCTACCCAGAAATATCAGACCCCCGACATTCAATAAAGGCACTCGCTGCCTATATAGAACGACAAGAGTACAGTAACAGCAGCCTGCAATAAGCTATTCCGGAAACACTACAACACTGAGTAAAGCAGGTGCTTTACTATAAAAAAACCCCACCTTATTCTAATTTCCAATTCATATCTTAGAGCAACTCGCCCAAATGTAATTTCAGACCTCTAAGGAAGTGCTAGAGTTGGCACCGCAGCTCTATAAAACTTGTCTCGTTGAATCAAGCCTCTTTGTGATAAAGCTTTCAGGGCTTTTAATTTGCTGCAGCAATTTCTACGGCCTGAAGAATAACCAGTTAAAAGCTCTGGAAACCATCATTCGCTATTTTAACAGCCAAACACTTCCCACACTGCCCTGCCTAAATGAGGTTCCCTTCCTCTTGTGTGATCCTTGATTGTGCGCACAGAGACATGATGTTCTTCTGAAATAGCCCATTTAATAGCAAGGCACGCATGCATTTACAGATTTAAAGCTAAAATGAAGTGCTTAAGTAGCCTAACCTTCTGCATAGCACAGGCTAGGGTATCTCACCCGGTAATCTGAGCTGTGTTCTACTACCTTTGGTAAGCTATGGGGTCTCCTTTAGAAACACACTTTTTTCTTAAACACAAGCTCCACTTGATTGAAACTCTATCACAGTGTTATTTCAGCAGTAAAATACACTTATGGCTTGAAATGTGCGTCTTTGTGCTAAGTTTTGCCTCAGCCACTGGGTCTTGTTATGCCATTTCTCACCTCAAATAAGTCTTGTGCCTTCACAACTCCACTCCTACCTAGGAACTCAGAGAACATCATCCAGCAGCAACTTTGCCTTGGTTCAATTCCACTTCTCTAACCTCTCCAGAAGAGAATAATTCCTCTCTTACCCCTCCCTTAATCCTATCCAACTTTTCAATCACTTTGCAATTGCGACAGTGGTGTGAGGCCAACCCATCTCATTAAGCCCAGAATGGTCACCTATGTGCTACTCTTCAATGGATGACCAGTAGCAGGCAGTACCACTTAGCTACCAATAACCTCTAGCACTTTTCCAATGAGCACACTGCCTCCTATTTCACAAAGCCAGAAAAACCATTCGTTTGCACGCATCCCATAGCTGAAGCTGTAAAGCAGATCCAACTGGCTTGAGGTACACAACACGTAGGTATTTCTTACTAAAAACTCAAAGCTCTGGCTTAACAAATAGCTAGCAGCAACATTTCACCTCAATATAATTACTGATTTCTCACGTTCATTATGAGTTCAGCAAGAAGAAACAGCTTAGGCCTCTGGAAATGAAGGAGAATAACCCAAAAGGGGCGATATCAAAGTAATATTCATGCGTGCATTATTTGTACCACAAACTACGAAGGCATTTTAGAAGGGTTGTAAAGCTGAGCTACAGCAACTGACAGGAGATGTAATTATACAAGCAGCTGCATTCCAAATTTTGCCCGGATTTGCAATTTCCTGCAATTAGAGAGGAATGTATACATCTCCATCTTATGCATTTTAAGCAAGACGTTCTCTATTCAAACGCTAGCTCCCAGGCACACCTATTGTCAGTGCAAAACAAATTGACGGGGATGCCACAGCAGCAATGCACCTACTTTATCCAGCAATAGAAGGCCAGCTTTTAGCTGGGGGAGGAGTCCTCTGGGGAGAAACTAAAAATACAAGTTTAATAACATAAACATGCTTAGCTGAATTCAGTGAGAGCAACCACAAGAGTCTGGCCAGGCACTGCTGCTGCATGTCTTCTTTCCCCCACTGTATGCTCACCAGTGCAAAGCACTTCATAAGACTTCAGGACAGCATCCACGCTGTTCTCTAATGGAAAGCATTCATGGTAGTGAGGAAGCAAAGCAACAAGAAGTTAAGTGTTTCTTATGGCATAATTTCACCCAGAGGAGTAAGCAGACCCTGACCTTGCATGAGGGCGTACCACGTTTCTGTTGGCTTCTTGTTTTTAATAAAGAGAATCAAGTCAGTCTGTATTTGGCATCGCGTATCAAAATACCACATCGATAGGAGTCAGGAAAATCACACCAGCTTCAGATAACAGAAAAGGACACCGGCCTAAGAGACCGGGAAAGGAACGCCAGGAAGATTTTCCAGGGTCTTTACATGAAAATGCAAAGTAAACCTGCAAATATCAGCGTGAAACACAAAAGCACAGAAGTGATAAGCGCAGTGCCTGTTTGCTGAGCCTGTGAATATCTATTGCACAGGAAAAAGCAAGAGGGAAATTAATCCTCTTAGGCCTCAAAGCAACCAAACTGTGAGGCTGCTGAGCCGTGTGCCCCAGGGCTGCGTGGGCAGCGGTGGGGTGGGATTGTTAAAGGACATACCTGAGGGCGGCAGCAAGGGGGCAGGGCTGAAAGCCTCTCACCAGGAGAACGTTCCCCGTTGTCTGGATGTTTTCTGAACTATCTGTTCCTCAGCTTTTAGTAGGGGCGGTTTGCTTTGCCAGTGTTTAACTTCAGAGGAGTACTGAACTCAAAAAGAGAAAAAACAGATAGGGATCAAAGACGAAAGGTGATATTTGAAGCACCTCCGATGACCAGAACCAGAACCAGGTCCAGGAATCAGAACCAGATGACCAGAACCAGGCAGGAACAAATCCTCAAACACTACCTGGGCTATTTAAACCCCTTCAGCTGCTTCCCGTAAGGTAGGCAACCCCCCAGCATGGTCCCACTACGCTGTGAAGGTGGGACGGCTCCAGCCAGGAACACCAACTTGCAGGTTCTCCATCAGTGACACGGGGAGATGAAGTTTAGACTTGCAAAAACCCCACATGGCACACAGTTCTGAGCGCACACGGGGGAATAATTTCTGTCTCCAAATTCTAAGTCTTCAGTACTTGCAATAGGCAGAAAAATCCCACGTAGCAGCCTAGCCTTTCATTCCCTTCTAATTAGTTTTATCTTTACACTATTAAAATCTTGGAATTCAATTAAAAGATCACAGGCACTTATATAGGAACACGCACAAACTGAAAAAGCCTGAAATGAAAAGCACAGTACGTCCGTTTCGGTAATTCAGGCACTTGCAGAAAGGCTGTGGAGCTTCTTGGAGGAAAGACTGACAGCGACAAATTACAGAGGAAGGCAGCAGACAAGTATTGCTCCACGTAATAAATTGCTCACTTATTTTTCCATTTGTTCTTCCCCTTTTTTATCTCGGGCGGCAGACAAACACTGCTGATAGGAGATACCTGCTCAGATGTAGGTGACTCGCTGGGCTTGGAGGGCTCCAGTGCTACACGAGCAGAGCTGCAGTGCTCTGTTCAGCATGAAAGCAGCCACACCAGGACACACAGAGCTGCATGGACTTGTGCTTTCTGAGCAAGCAAAGCTCACTCCAGCAACCCAATACAACAGGGGCACGATGCAAATGAGTGCTAGCCCTCAGATGGAGATCTGTCAGCATAAAACATTTGCAGAGCTTCAGTGAAAAAGCTTTCAAAAGTCATTGCTCCAAACACTCGTTCAGCTAAAGGAGTTTCTTTTACAGCTTTGCTGGTGAGCAGTGGCTGCAGTGGGCACAAAGCTGCCTGAATGCCCATCGTCATCATCACAGGGTGAGCCCTGCAGCTACAGCCTGCAAAGGGAAAAGTCTGACATCTCTCACAGCTTGGAGAGAGCTGATGAGGCCAACAGTCACGAGCAGTGAGTTCTGAACTCAGAAGTGCACTGAAGCCTTATTTAGATGCATTTCTGCCTAGGAAGAAGAGATCTGACGATATTAAATTACAGCTTTACTTTTATGTCAGCTCTTCTACAAGCACAAGGGACAGACACAGAAATGAGTTAGATACTTTCTTCTCTTATGATCAAGCAGACCTCGGTTTCAGGGCAGACAGCTAGGAGGACGAGGCCAAGGTTTTAAGGAAAAAAAGGGAACTCACAGTTAAGCATCAGTGCAAACAGCCCTTTTCCCAAAAGCACCAAACTCCTATCGACTCATCCGAAAACCAGGCAGTGCTGTGGAACATGCAACTTACAGCTCCTGCTGGTGGAGGAAGAACTCATCCTGATGGTCTGGCCTGAGCTGTAAAAAGCAATCCAGATACCTTCTGGAAGTTACTGTCCCAAAAACACATTCGGAAAAGCTCAGTAAAACACCTTAAGTGCGCTCCAGGTAGAGCTGCCCGAAAATACAGCCACCAGCTGCACTGTTTAAGACGGTCTCCATCCCCCACGATGCAGCCCTGGCAGAGGAGGATGCAACACCACAGCTCACCATGCACCAGACAGCTCCAGCTCCAGAAACCCAGCAGCTGGGTGGCCACAGGGACCCCAAACCCCTCCCCATCACTCCTACAGCTTTCCACATTCAGTAGACAAAGGCAGTGCTGGGAGCCACCATCTCACACACACTGAACACATCTGAACCCCGTAGGCATTCCCACTTTTTGCCCACGTTTGATGTGCTTCTCAGTGTGAAAACATAAGTGCTGCACTTACTTCTTAAGAAACGCACTAAAACATTTACAGTGGCTACAAAACACGGCCTCTCATTGGGATGCGTTTCCTTACAGTTTATTGTTAAATAAAGCTCATCTAAAATTTATTGGAGTATAATTCTTCAGCTGCATTTACTGCATGTTTCACTGCCTTGGTCGGTATCCAGCATGTCAGTAAATAACACGAGTAAAATATTAGCACTGGTTATATCGATTGGGCCTTAGCTGATCCTGTCACCTGAGCACACGCTCTGCATTTTGGCTAAGGAAGGGAAAAGTACATCTTTTGGGGGACAAGACAAAATCCCAGCCGCAATTCAAACCCCAGAGTTCTGCAGGCAGAACAGGGGACAGCACTCTGCTTTTTAATGGTTCTGTGTTCCTGATGGAGCTGGAGTCCTTTAGAATATATAAGCCCCATGAAAAACGTCAGGTGGGATGATTTATTTTCAGTTCCAGTTTTTATGCGTTTGAAATCAGTTTGCTGATTTAGGAACTGCTGCAGAGTCTTCCTAACACGGTTCAGTACTCATTCAGCAATCTGCACAGCAAGTTACATCTGCAAACAAAGAATAAATACTCATCTTCTGCGTCTGTTTGTGTGCTGCAAGCTTAGCATTGACTATTCAAACCTGAGTAATGGGCTGAAGTTCTCAGAAGTGAACAAGATTATCTTAAAGACCTCCAAGCTCTGCTCATGTGAAGGAACTTTCCCCAGGCTTTCACTTGAGCCAGGCTAACTAAGGGCCTTGGGTCTAATGCAAACATCAGATCTTGCTGTGAAGAATAGAGATGCACAGAGATGGCTTTTCTTTCTCTCTCCAGCACAGGGCAGAGCTCAGTGCCTCCTGGAGCTGTCACCTGGGTGTCACCACAGCATCCACGGGCACTTACTGAAAGGAAGCAGCCTGATCTGTTAGGAAGACTGATAAAAAAAAAAACCTGTCAAAGCAATACAACAAAATACATAAGCAAAAAGAGAACACACACGTGAACATAGAATCATATGAGTTGGAAGGGACCCCTAAAGGACATCTGGTTCAACACCCCTGCAATCCATCAAGCGCTCAGTGTCCCATCCAGCCTTGAATGTCTCCAGGGATGGGAAGCCCACCACCTCTCTGGGCAACCTGTGTCAGTGCCTCACTGCCTTTATTGTAAAAGCCTTCCTCCTTATATCCAATCTAAATCTCCCCTCTGTCAGTTTGAAACCACTTCCCTCGTCCTGTTTCACAGACCCTGCTGAGGATTCCCTCTCATAACCCCCCTGCAGATCCTGACAGGCTGCTCTCAGCTCTCCCCAGAGCCTTCTCCTCTCCATGCTGAACGGCCCCAGCTCTCTCAGCCTGTCCTCATAGGGGAAGCGTTCCATCCCTTTAACACCATACTCCCTACTGCTTACAGCAAGTCTATGCTTTCTAATAACCTAAATCTGCTAATACCTTGGCAGCTCCATCAGCAGCAAATGTAATCCTACATTTAACGAAATACAAACTACACATAAAAGCCATTAGCCCCATCCCTCCTTGCCACCCTCCTGTCCATGTCCTCCACTGCTCCCTTTGATGGATGCTTCTGTTGATCTCTCTGGGTTTCCTCCCCTACGCAGGCATCTGGGCCCAGCCAACCATACACTTCCAAAAGCTGCTCTTGTGGCCCTGCTAGTTCTTCAATTCCTTTTTGCATGAAAAGCTCCACTGACAGCTGCTCGATGCTCCAGATGGAGGTTTTCAAAGTGGAACACAACAACACTCTGAGACCGGGGCAGGGAATATGCTGACTGCTCCCAACCATCCCCAGCACTCCTCCGCTTCCTGCATCCCCACAGCCTGGGTAATTATTAACCACTCGCTGCACTGATATCTTCATATTAGCAGAAAGCCCAGAGAATGAGAATAAACAGCAAAAATAGACAAGATGAAACGGGAACAATTTGCTTTCAAAGAGAAAAAAGAGCTCTTGACAAAGCTTCAGAGAGCTTTCCACCAAGAGCTCAGCTGCTGCTTTGCCACATGCCTGTGCTTCAGGCTGCAGCAACATGGCCCTGCACTGGGGAACACACTGGGCAGCCAGCACACACCATACCAGGCCCCACCAGCCATTGCGGGGGGAAATGTTATTTCTGCTTCCCCACCCATGCACAGACATTGCCCATGCCTTGGTTTCCATGCAGGTTAGGCCTCACCAAGCAGCGGCAACAGGACCACAGCTCCTCCATCAGCTCCCATTGCTCTGTGCTCAGGCATGGGTAGCCCAGCGCAGCTGGAACTTGTGGACAGGGCTCAAACATGGAGGGAGCACATTCAAGCTCAGTTTAATGGCTCTGACCCTCTCTCAGCCATGCTTCAGAGATGCACATATGAGCAAGCTCCAATACACCATCACCTGAAAGGAGTCTAGCTTGTTTTTAAACCCTATCCAACACCAAGATCCCATATTACAATACCACAAGCTCCAACAGAAGCTCAGTTGCAGGTGAGCATTTATGTGATTAAACCTGAGGAGGATCCTCATTTGGAGTCAGGCATCCTGTGCTCCAGCTCCTGGATACAGAATGTTTAACCTGAAATCAAGATCCCCCTCAAACAGAGGAGCAGAGAATAAATATTTAGAAAGGAACAAACAAACAAACAAGATCTGTTTTCAAACTTCTTTTTCAGTTACATTTTTTCTTCAAGCAGAGAAACATTTCTAAAGCTTAACCACCCAAATGTCATCCAAGAAGAAGTGATTATTTACCCAGGGCTGAATGGAAAAGAATGGAGCTGAGGAGAAAAGAGCAGAGCTAACTATAAGAAAGTCACATATTCAGATCACACCTCTGCCCATACAGGTAATGCCTGACGCCTCTTCTCCAAGATACCAAACACAATTCTGCCTGCAGATGGGTATCAGTTAAAATGTCATATTAATCAGGGCTTCGCGAATCACCCAAATCCCATAGCAACATTCAGTTATCTTCAGTCAATGTCCTTGAAAAGGAAATGGTTTCAGGGTCGTTCCAAGCACAAAACTGGGGGGAAAAAAAGGGCTGGGAGCCGGCAAAGATAAACAAAAGAAAATGCTTTCCTGAAGAAAATAACTTAATTTTAAAGGATTAAAGATGGATAGTTTTCTCCACCAGAATCACGCTGTACAAATTATTAACCTTATAAAAGCCAGATATATTGCCTTGATAGCACATCCTGAACAGCGAGCAGTTGTGTTTAGTGCTGCAAACCAGACACAGTGGCATAGCATAGCACTGACATTAACACACCTGAAATACCTCTACCTTGTCCTAAATCCATCAATCACAGCTTCAGGTTTCAAGCCCAATCCACAGTCGTACAGCAGGCCCAGCTCCTCTTCAGCCATCCCTGCCAGATATTTGCATAACCTGCTTTGTAGAGGGTCCGAGGAAATTATTTCTTTAGTATGAAACGAGAACTGTGTTGTAATTTAAGCACATTTTTATCCCATTCATGGAAAGCATAGGAAAAAAAAAACCCTCTTCCCTCCACAGAAACTATCTTGCTGTAGTCTTCCCATCTTTATGTTAGAGACCCTTCAAAGCCCACCTAACCCAGCGGGCTGTCTGCAACACAGCTCAGCAGCGAGCAGCAAGAGGAGAAGTTCAGCACTAGACACATACATAGCCATACTTCACTGGAAGACACAACTTCCTGAACTTCAGCAGTTTTTGGCTGAAGGGCTTCCTTGGCCAGAGAACATTTTTTGTATTTATTGCTTAACAACAGATTCTTCCCTTCATTAACTTGCCCAGTCATGAGAATGAAGGAGCAGCAGCACAGTACCATTGTTTGCTCCTGCTCCAGCATGATACTCCCCTTCACCGCCTCCTCTTGTAGAGCAAGGAGCCCTAAACCAGCTGAATGCTCCTTGCACAGAAACCCTTTCACAGCTTGGGTCATCATCACTTCCCCGGGGGAATGGCTGCAAACCAAAAGATTTAACTAAAAGATTGGGGTGAGATGCTAGGCAGAGATTTCTTACTCAGAAGGTGGTGAGGCACTGGCACAGGCTGCCCAGAGAGGTGTGGATGCCCCATCTCTGGAGGTGTTGAAGGCCAAGTTGGATGGGATCCTCAGCAGTTCCATCTGGTGGCTGGCAATCCTGCTCGTGGAAGGGGGCTGGGAAGTGGATGATCTTTAAGGTCGTCTCCAACCTAGGCTGTTCTATCATTCTAAGAGAGCTCTTGATCCTTCCCTGCTGTCCTTCACATGTGCTCCCAGTGATTGAGCTTCTTTCACTTGGGCCTCTTGCTCTTTGCCTCCCTGTGCAAATGACCACAGACTCCTGCTCTCCTCTTCCTGCCGTGTTTGCTCAAGGGTCAGAGGAAACACATTCACATGGGCAGTTCATTTTGGTTGGGAATCCTTTCAGGAACTTTATCAAATGCCACTTCTAAATGCAAGTGGATGACGCCAACCCAACCTCCCTTGCCCACGTGCTCAGTGGTCCCTCTCCAAGAGCACCAGCAGGTTTTAGATTTGTGATTCCTCCCTTTAAAAACTATGCCTGTCTCTTCCCCAGAATATCACATCTAATCACATGTCCTCAGTTCTTTGGAATAGTTTCTACTCAATTCCCTGGCACAGACACCAGGCACATTGCTAACAACCAACATAATTACTGGGTGGATTATCATGGTTCTCACGAAGTACAACGCAGTGGGCACAGCAGCTATAATAAAACTTACTGTCCCTCATATGGGCATGCTTGTGAGAGCCAAGATAATTTCCAGATGCCTCACCATCACAAGACAGAAAGTTAGAGATAATGACCACTTTAGCTGCCGCTGTAACTTCTCTTTGTTTGACTAAAAAAAGAATACAGAAGATGTGATAAGCTTATTTCTCCAGGGAAAGGACTGAAGGGGGCACAACTGATAGAGCAGCTTGCACTCAGCGAGCATCCTGGCTGGGGGAAAGAAGGCAGGTTGCAGGCAGAAAGCATCACGTAGGCAGCTTCACTGACAGAAAGAAGGGTTGATTTAAAGAGGATTAATGGAGAGTCGTCTGACCTCCAGGCTTTCCAAAATGCTGTCACGTAGCAGCATTACGAAACAATTCTGTTCCAGGGGATGCAGAAGAGGAAGCGCTCGCGATAAACTATCCTTTTAACAACACACCGAGACACACTCCATTTGATTCCTACAGTTATGCACTCAAATGACATTCTGTGAATCTCAGAAACAGTGGAACTTGACCAAACATCATTCAGAAACAATCAGTGCATCCATTTCAATGTACCGTGCAGCATTCATCAGTTAACATTATTGGACTTCATCTCCAAATTAGAGCATAAAAAGTTAGTGTGATTACTGCATCATATTTAACAGGCACATATAATGTTATACGTAAAAGGAGTCAGAGCATATTGGAAATCACACAGTGGGAAGTCTGCCTTTTAAATTCAAAGTCTGAGCTGTCCTGCAACATTCATTTCCGTCTTGCCATAAAAGCAAATCTAAGTCAGACCACACCAGAGACCTGCATGACCAGCACCCCATCTGACTGTGACTGACAGCAAGTGCCTGGAGAAGACTGCAAGATCAAAGCACATGTATTGGAGATACTTCAGAATACTCTCCCAGCCTGCAATGATTTTTATCCTGCAACTCGCCAAGCTTGCAATTTGCATTTTTGTATTGGATAAGTTTTGGTGGATTTCTTCTTCAAAGTATGTATCCAACAGACTCTGAACTCACTTACGCTGCTCATATCCCCAGTGCCCCATAGGAAGGATTGCACACTCGATACGAAGCAGCAGCTCCTCCTGCCTGCCCCTATCCAACCAAGCCCAACTGGCTCCTTATCCTTGCAGCGGAAGAGAGTGATCCAGTTTTTCTCCATACATTTTTTCCTATGCCAGATTCCTTTGAACTCTTGAGCAAATATCTCCTACCTTTCATCCTGACAGTTGATCCCTAATCCCAACTACCCACACTTCAAACTAAAAAACCCAAAAGTTAACAATTCTGAGTTAATAAGGACACAGAACAGTGACACTGAGAGTTTTGTTACTGTTCTACCTGACCCAACTGTTTCTTTCACTTCTTTCCCATCAGTTGGTTTCATAGATTCTCTGGCAATCCTTCTTTCCCCTTCATGACTGTAACCAAAATGCTATTTTCTATGCCTGCATCTTCACCGCTTCTTCTCCTTGTGTCAGCATGCTAATATTCAGATTCATCTCTCACATCTACATTAACAGCTCTTTTATTTATGCCCCAGTGCCCCTCTGGGTGCTTCTCTGAGCCCCCCCCCATCTCTATGCCAGCGAACACCATGTACATTTCCTTCCTATCACCTGCCTTCCTCCTCAGCCAACCTCCCACACCCAGTCTGTTCTTGCACCAAAACTTGCACTCCGTTCCTTCTCTCACTTCACAGGTTTCAAACCCTTCTCATTCCTTCTCCCATCAGGCATTTCAAAGA
>PPHD01019916.1:0-13880 GCA_002909625.1 Bambusicola thoracicus
TGAAGTTATGTGGCAGTCAGAAGTGTGCTTTCAATATATGCAGATGTTTCCAAACCTGCATCTGGTCACCCACGTGCTGAGGTCCAGCAGGCTCTATGCAGCTCGAGTATGGAACTAAGAACTGTACAGGACTGTACTGTTGGTTTCACTCAAAACTAGTCATCACCAAACTGGTGAAATTCAGTGAGCTCGGCTGGCTTCACCTACGATGCTGTCACAGTTCTGCAGAACAGATGCACATGCAGAAGGACACTGTAACAACAGATTCAGATTTTTGGGTTACTTAAATTCTGCTCTGCCATCACACACCTAAAGGAATGTTTGCCTCCAGGAACATTAGGTACAGATAACTTCAGCCTCACCAGTGTTTTAGACGTATAAAAGGTATGTTCCTGAATACAGACCCAAAGAGAAGAACTTAATAGAGGCACAACCAGCTGGTTTTCTTTCAAGTACATGGCTTCTTACCTTCTTCAGAATCTCCAGTAAATTCCCCAGCAGCTACTGAGTATCCTGTTTAAAAATAAATTACAGGCAGAAAACTTAATAAACCATTTATTTCCAAAAATACATAAAGACAGATTTATCTTCTCATCTGCTCATCAGAATGTATGTTTTCTAAAATTAGTTTACTAAAACTGTGTGGGAAGAAGTGGAAAATTACCACATGATCGCAACTCAGTAACTGTAGTTCTCAAGGAATAAAAGATCTAGCCTCCTTCTCCCCAGTGAGTCAGACGTCAAAGTGAGATCCTCAGTACAGTGGTACAGTTTGATGTTACTAGGATTATTCCAATCCACTAGGTCACATGCCACCAAGTTATGACAATACATTGGTGAATGCACATACTCTTGCAGCAGGACCTGAAAGGTCCCCTGCCTGCCTCCCCACGCAAATGCGAACTGGTCTTGCAATTATTCATGAATGGGAATACTGAGAAGCATTTGCCAAGTCTAGAACACAATGGTAGGTTTCTGTCCCCCTACTCAATGTGTCCATCAGGGAGGCAACATTCAGTACAGCTGCATGAATGTGCAGCATGACATTATTTAACTCTCTGTAATCCACTGTCATTCTCCATGTGCCATCTGACTTCTGTACTGGGCATATGCGGGAATTATACAGGCTACGTGCATGTCTTATGACCCTACTTTTTGTAGGTCCTGCACCATTCTGGAGATATCCTCTTGCCCTCCCAGGAGTCTATACTGTTTAGTATTAGTAATCCAGCACAGATCTGGCAGGCTCACATTTCACACACCCTCTTAATATCATCTGCACTGCCCAGATACTAATACATCTCTCACTCAGTCTGAACTCTCCTGTGGTTGCCTGGAGAGTCAGACCTCGCTGTATACCTATGCCCAGTATATAGACCAGGACTGGGGCAATAGACACCTTATACTCCCAGGGACGGAGATGCCCAACCCTCAATTTCAACCACGTCTGGGTTACAGGGATGGTCTGTCCATGAAACCTGCCAATCATCACTCTGCCTCCCTGGAATTTGGTCAGATCAGCATAAATAATTGACATTTCTGCACCCATGTCAACTAATGCCATAAGTCACTGTATGTTCTTTCAAGACCAAAAAATAGCCAGCTTGACACAGGTCCTCTGGTCCCACCTGGAGGCCCTAGGTGCAGGAGGTCTGGCATCCCCTGTCACACAAGTAACTGTGCAATAGCCAATTCTTTTTCCTCAGGTGGCTCAGGTATATTGGCCTGGGTCACCTAAGGAGGCTTTTTCCTTTTTTTGGGAACTAGAAAATCTTCCACATTCCATGCTTTCACGGGTACTCTTTCAATAATTCTTACCCCTGCTTTTTCAGAGATATTTTGAAACTTTTGATTTTCTTCCAGCTGTCTCCATAGCTGGAGGGAGAATATGATTGGGCTGGCAATCAATTTTTGCAAATTGAACCCTAGCCCAGATTAAGTCACTAAACATCTGTTTCTGGGGTACCCATATGGGTCCCAATTGAGAAGTCTGGGGGGCAGGTTTCATAGTTTTTGTTATGGGGAAAAACTCTGCTCCTTCCAGCATCCAGATATTGCACCTGGTCAGAAGGTGCTGTCTCCTTTAGTCAGCCACCAGTTGGGCAGCTTGCTGGATAATGGCCTCCGAGACCACCAAGGGGTTCAGCATAGACACTACTGTACCATACTGGTGGGTAAGAACCTCTCATAATATGAGGTCCCTCACCCCCGCCAAAAACTTAATCAGGTCTACACTCTAAAAAGCATCATCATAAGGTGCCTCCTTCATTCCCAATTTTGAAGTTCTTCCATTGAAGCCCAAAGACCAGTATTTACCAGTACATCCCTTTCGCTTGGCTACATGATTCTACATGCTGCCATTATCCATTGAATTACTGAATGGTTTTCTTCATTATGTATCACAGTTACATATAGACTTAGTCTGAGAGCCGGATGTGTGAAAATGGATGCAAGTTTAGAAATTTTGGGTCCATTAATTACCACGCTTCTGGCCCCCATATCCCATCATCTCAAGAGCCAAGCTGGTATGTTCTCCTGTGGTTTTTGCTTAAACCATTGAAACAGAACCATGAGTTTGGCAGCACCAATACATGTAATATGGGGTGGGCAGGGGGCCACTCCTTAGGTGACAACCCTGCTGGTCTATGTCAAACTTCCTGCATTTTTTGAGTCATTACAGGTCTTATTTCAAGAGGATCTGAGAACCCCTAATCCTTCTCAGATTCTCTAGTCAGATTTTAGTCTGCTTGGCTTTCTTTTTATTCTTAGATTCAACCCAGACTGATGAATCCTTCTGATCCAAGTCCTTTTCCTCTTCTAAGGATATGGATCTTAATTTCAGAGGCAAAGTGCCATTTGAAATTAAGGCAGTTCGCCCTATCAGAGATGTAATTTTGTTTTCTAATTGCCTAATGCAAGCTTTTAAAAGCTTGTTTTCATCTTTCAATCCTTCCTCCTAGAAAGGATACGCATTAATATTTTGTAGCAGAGGCTACATACAGCAGATGCTGCTACTACTCTTTCCTCATTTGTCAAAAAAAGTTTGTTCTATCTGACCCTTACATGTTTCCAGTCTTCAATAACTGAAACAGCACTCAGCCATGGTGAACTCAGGTATCTCAGAGTTTCCCCCAGGAGTTCCTCTTTCAGTGTATTAGGAGTCCCAGTCACCATCCAAGGCAGTTTTTTTTTTTTTTTTTTTTTTTTTAAGATATCCCATCCTAAATAATCTGGCTAGCTCATCATACATAAAGCTATAAGGCAATGAAAAGCAAAGCAATAATAGCAGGGTAGCAAAGTTCCAGGCTGTAGCAAGGGAGAATAAGCCCAAATGCAGCAGCTACAGAAACAAAGTAAAAAAGTCTGCCTACCCCTGGAAGGCCTCACATACACAGGGATCCCCAGCAAGATACCCTTGCTTCCACTGCCAACACTTAAATGAGGTCTGGGAAGGGGTGGATTCCGGCTGCACCCCTCCCAATCACTCAGGATGCAATCACTGCATACACCTGAGCTCCTCTGGGCTCACCCTACCTTCCCACCAGGTGCTCAATCACTGATTCAAACTATGATGCAGTATTTCCAACACAGTGCAAGTATCCAACTTTAGCACTATTTGAAAGACAGGTTTCCAAAGATACAGTCAAGTGCCTCCTGAGATTTTAGTAAATCAGTATGATAATTGATACTGATAAAGGCTTTTGGATTGTATCAGTGACTGTAATTTCAAATCTATAGGCAGAGATGAAAGGATGCATCTTTGCCTTCTAATTCCACTGCATCTTTTTCTATAATTATGTGAAGAAAAATCCGTATTGTGTGCACAGATATGTGAACCAAGCAAACTCTTAGTGAAGATAAAAGATACACAAAGAGCCCCCTCTTTTTTTTCTATTATTTCTTAATAAATTTAATCAAACTTCTGTTATTTGAAAGTTACAGCTGAAGCAAGCAATAACTTTAAATTCCAATCATTCTTTTGGAATGAACAAGACAAATAGGAGAAGTTTTTATTTGTGCTTATTTAAGATCAAATAATAAAAACATTAATGAGACATTTAAGATTTCAACTTTCCAAATTTGTTATGTGTAACTGAAAGAATGTTCTTCATGTCACCGAAGTAATCAGCAAGCTACTACTGTTGCTGCTGCGCAACGGTATTTGAATATCACGTGTTCAAATTCACAACTGCCTTCTTATTTATATAAGTCCCATGCTTTTAGGACACAGTGCTAATTGAGACAGAGCTTAGCTTACCCATATAGTTGTCATCATATGTGGGTGGTGCAACTCCTGTTTGCTTCTCGTGTGCCAGTTTCCTCAGAATATCCTTGAAGGAATAATTTGTGATGATATCCGCAATGCTTGCAGTGATTACCTGACCTGGATTTAAACAGCTTCATAAATGAAAGGGACACAAAGGGCAGCCAAAAAATAGAGCTAGTAGAACGTAAGGGCAGAGCTGAAACAGACAGTATAGCACATGTTCTCTCAGTCTTACTTCTCGCATTAATCTCATGACTACACATAAATCAATACAAGGCATCGATTCTCTTTTGAACCATCACATAAACAACTCCAGATTCATTTCACAGTGCTGAATCAAACCAAAGTCAAGCATTTTCAGCCTCAGCTTCTTCAGAACAGCAACCTTTTGAAGCTGGATAGTACAGATGCAATAGACAAATGGAAGTAATTTCTTACAAAAAATTCAAAGCCATGCATTCCCTACCATCATACTCAACTAGATCTTCCTTTTTTAATGGCAATGAAAAAAACACACACAGATGAAGCTGACAAAAGGAAAATTGGTAGGCAGAGTCTGGGAATCAGCTATGTCACAAATGTCAAAAACAGTTAAAGCAAAAATATCCTTTTTTCCCTTTTCCAAAATTACTTCAGGTTTCATCTACATGAGAAGCTACATCTGGAAAACTACAGTGATGCCATAAATACACTAAAAATATATGCAGATAGCAATAAAAGTTTATGGTCAGAAACAAACAGAGACAGAACATTGAAAATATCACATTTACTGTACAATGATCACCTATTTTAAAAATAAAAGTTTTTCTAGGAAAATGACTTATTAATTAAACAGCAAATGTACTAAAACCTCAACATAAACATCATTATTTCTACCTGTCTCTCTATAGAGCCTACTTATCTTCTCTTTATGCTCAGCAGTGTATTAAAGAATTCCTCTGATTTATATTTATTGAAAGTAGACCAGAGACTGGTTATCTTAAATTGAGAAAATACTGGACATCAAGAACCACATTTTCCACAGCACTTTATGTTTCGTTTCTTAGATCAAGTTAACCAGCCAGATGAACATACCTTGCCAATAAAAACTACCAGGCCCGCCTACTATGAGGTCTCCATTCTACAAAAAGCATAATTGAATAAAATTACACAACAAAAGAACACAACAAAATGAAGCATGCATGGAAAAACAATATAAATGATCAAAAGAATATCAGAATAATGATAAGGGAGGACAGCCCTGTTCGAGGAAAGGATGTATGTAGATGGATGTTCAGAAAAACCCACAGTTAGAGTTAACATCGCCCTACATATCTTCATTTGAATTAAAGCCAGTATTTTTTCAGTACTAACAAGGCATCCTAAAAAATTCTGATCATCTGTACCAAAACAAATTCAGCATAAAAGAGTGCCTTCATATTCAATGAAGCAACAGCAATGCTTTACATAGAAATACAGCTCTGCATAGTCTACAATGTCTTTACTACTTGAATACTAACAGTGTGAATAGCAATGTTACTCCATAACACTGAAAACAACTCCAGTGATGTGAAAGACATGTGGCTCCTGGCGTAGATAGTAACAATAGCTGCAAAGTATACTCTTTGGCCCGCAATATTTTTCTTGGACTGTCTTGGCATGTAAGAACAACGAACTATTTCCCTTTAGCATTTTCTCTACCACCTCCACAGAAGAACAGTCTAAATCATTAGTCTGGCTCCAAAAGCATCATTATATAATCTAGTCTGGCTTCAAAAAAGACGGTGGTTCCTGCCCATTATTTCCTGAAAGTCGGGCCTCTGGAAAGCAATGGAAGTGTAAAACACTGAGACAGAAGCACATACAATTTTTGGCTTAGTTGACTATTAATATAGATTTAGGAGGGCCAAATTAGAGTGCCGCTAACAGATGAACAGGTGCTAATGATAATATTTCTTACATCTTTTATTTCTTTTTATCTGAAACCAGAAAGTTTGAAGCTTACAAAGGAGAAAAGAACTTGCAATAACTTTGCAAAATTTTCCATATGCAACAGCATGAGCCTAAACTCCTGATTACTGGGACAATGTGTGGATATAGAGGATATATTAGGAATACATTTGGTCAAAGTATTTCAGAGGCACAATCTTACCTTGTAAAAATCCAAGCTGAAACCTGCTTGGCAAAAGCCCTGTCCTTCAGGATCTGCATTGCCTGCAATTATGAAAGTAGAAGCATTTTACTGATTTTATACTGCATGCAAAAGACAGTATACAAACCCCTAGAACTGTATGGCTGCAAAGGCAAAACTACCAAAATATGAGGAAAGAAGGAAGAAGGTTGTTTTTCTTTCTTTCTTTCTGTTTGTTTGTTCTAAAGAAGCAGAGCAAACCAAGGCCTTCTGCAGGACAATGAACATGCAGTCCCTTCATGAAGGTTTTGAAAACTTGGACCAGTTAGTAGGGACTTCAACCTCTCACTGTCCAGAAAAGACCCTTGTTACAACTACCAAGGACTCAATTTGAGTTTTTTTCCTGGAGATAGAAAAGGAAACAACATAACAAGAAAACCCAGAATGGTCACTGCAACCTGTTCCGGCATAAACACAAAAATGAGAATTTAATAAGGCATACTCAAGAAATGCTGACACAGTGGATGATGGGTCAGCATGGGTCAACATTTAAATAACATCCTGATTATCTGTACCACAGCAAAGGAAAGGTACACGTGTTCTTCACAAGGTTCACCCCTGTAATTGATATATCTGCTCAAGTGAGACTTAAGCATAATATTATTCTGGATGTATGTTTGTTCATGCAAGAACATCTTTCCCGTTTCTGTCCATTTTGATGTCTAAATTCTTACATAACTGCACAAAGTGTGTTGACACCCATTTAGGGCTTCCCTATGAGCGCTGGAGTCCTGGAAGTCTGCAGGATGGGGAAACTAATGCCAATGACCACTTGAAATTCCTCTCCAAATGGCATGAGCTGCTGGCACAGGCCCAGTAAGACATCAGAAATACATGAAGTAGATCTCGTGGGCACCATTTCTTTTACAGCTTCAGCTGTTTTCTGTATCTGTCCATCCAGAGATAAGGATTAGCAGATGAAAGAAACACTTGGCAGCACAATTCAGCTTAGAGCTTTATTTCAATTCATTTATGTGTGTACGTTTTCTGGTAGACCACAGAAAGCATTACTGGGCTACATCATCATGCATCTGTCAGATGTCAGGAAAATCCAGCTACATTATATGATGCTGACTGTAGATCTTCACAGGAAAGAAATCTTTTAATTGTGTGAGTTGGGTATCTACTTTTCCTGTAACATGCCTAGTACTTTCTTGGCAAAATAATACACAAGAGGATTGATAGTAGAAGCACAGCTTCTAGTAGAGGAACAGTCATAAAGTGTATTTTGAAATTAACTCATGTGCACCTGGCAATAGCAGGCTCTCTGTTCAATGGGTAGCATGACAAGGAATGACGTACAGACTTATCCTGCTATTGGCTACCACTCATAACTTGAAAGAGCACCCTGTCTTCACTGACCTGAATAGCACTGTAGCTCTGCTTTGGAGGTTTCTCAAGGAAGGGATAGGTTTGCTCATCATATCATGCACACAGTACCTTCAGGAATGCTACTGAATGAACAATTCCTTGATTTTTGAGTGCAGAAGCAGCAGTATGCCAAGCCCAGCCAAGTCTCTAGATACCTCTTATTGATTCTAATAATTTGGAACACTGAGATCATGAGAGTATTAAAAGTCCTTATATTTGTCTAGACATAGAATGCCAAAAAGGATCAACAACTGATTTAATCTGATGTGTGGAATTTACTGTAGACTTCTAGGTAACAGATCTTGATTCTAAACATATATGCACTATTTTTTTCCTGTTGCTCAAGAAGAAAGGCCCATAGAGTGCTACTACAGTGGAGTGGAGGCACACATACTCAGAATAGCACAGGGAAAGAAGTGGAACAGCAGTGATAGTGTGAGTAGATTTCTTCCATGCTAGAAGTTCTTCATAAATGAACTACTGTGGGTGATACTGGTATGAATGGTGATAGAGGCCTGTGTGTTTCTGTGTGGGGTCTGGTCTTCTGACAGTGATCCTGTGATGAGAGATTTATACTCGGTATGAGCATGACTAATTGGTTTAAAATGCTGTCTGGTTCTTATCTAGATCTGTTTGCTACATTTTAAAGCCATTTAAGTTGAACCAATTATATTGCATCACTATAACTGCATGAGCTTAATTTACTTAATTTCTCCTCTTTCAATTATACAATAAAGCTTCCAATTTCAGGCACACAATTTAATGCTGATTTCTTTTTAAGCCTCATCCAATTCAGTAGTAACACAGTAATTTTCATTCAAACAAGACTGCACAGAAACTGAAAGCAAGAAAGCATTGAGTGTAGCATCAATGCCTCCAGCACAAGCTGGTTTCTATTAATACTTACTGTTGCGACAAGGTGAGTATTCAGCATAGGCACTGAAGTTCTGAATTGCTACATAGCAGGTGCCAACGGGGTCCTTCTCTGGGCTGTCTTTAAGAGTCCTCCAGTGATATAAGGGAGCACATGCCTACCAAAATAGAAACCACACCACATGTACCTTTCTTAACTAACGTACTTGACAAATGCACTTTTTAATAAACAGCTTACAAGGATTCCCTCTGGTATTGTGTCATTCATGCAGTAATGATCATAACATATTGATGAAAGCTAATGCAGGTCCACTGCTTCTTGGAATAACATTATAGCCTGAAAAATAGAGTCTGATCTTTTGCTCATAGCCCTCAGCAGGTGAATTCTGACTATAAATCACATTTAAGTGTATGTTACAAATACCTGCTTAGTGTGCTTCACAAGTAATACACTTGCTCTATTACTGCTCACTGCACAGGAATCAGTCCCTTAGACTGAGCTGTGCATTACACATATTTGGCTGAAGACCTCTCTACTTCTGTCCTGACACATCTTAAGGTAATGGTCGCTACAGCAGAATTTATTTGATTTTCCTCTTCTGAACAGAAGGAGATCTGTCAGGGTGTTGTGTCACACTGCCTGTCGCAGCCATCAGACTGTCTGCTGTCTTATGAACTACTAATTAACCAAACATTGTTGCCACCTCTATAGAGGCAGCATGGTTGTAATGCACTCAACAGTCCTTCAGAGAAAACTTTTTTGCTAAATTAGTTTGGTTAGTAGACTAGTATTTCATCTTCTGTGTGCCAGTGGTGGTGGTACAACTGTGACAGTCTAAGGATAAAAGATATAGTGGTTGTGTAGAGAGATAATCTTTTGAAAGTAACTCACGTACTTGTAAAAGCACAAAGTACAAGCTGCCAGGTATGCAAGTCACTGTCTAGGAGTTCCCGCACCCTAAAACTTTCCAATGGTGGGGGTGGTGGGGCGGAGATAATACCTCTCCCTACAGCCTTGCCTCTGTAAGATACAACCAAATCCTCCCGTCTCTCTTTTGCAATGAGAAATCCTCTGGAGAGGCATTGTTATTTACATTACTGTATTGGCCTTACTTCTGCAGTCACTTCCAGCTGGATGAACCACTGCCTTACTCAGAGCTTACTGGAACAGTCTGAGCTTCTGGAACACCGGGTTAGGGCCAGGGACTCTAAGACATGTCCTTGTCTAAAACAGCTTACAGAGTAAAACATGTTAAAGAGCAAAACCAGAGTGCAGAAAAGAGGAATTATGCATCCTATGAGGCTGAGGCACATTTTGTAGCATTGAGCAAAATGGATTGAAGAAAGAATTATATGTAAACATAACTGTTGACGTAAGGCAGTTTATGATTGGATTTTTAGCTTAAAAAAAGCTTCTGCCAGCTTGATGATTTTCTCCCCTTTTAGTCTACAAAGCTTAAAAAAAGCAAAACATCTAGCTGTTCTGTTCAATCTTTACCCTGAGAAAGCCTGAGGAGAGTTATGAGAAGCAAAACAATGGTCGGTTAGTACTGACACCGTGATGAGATTTTCTGCTCATGTGATAAAGATTCAGCAAACAGTGACTAAGTGGTATTCTGTTTCAGTTTGTGAACTATTTTGAGTACACAAAAGGAAAAATCTTCAGCTGCGTCTCAGGCTTTCACAATGACCATTTAGAAGGATGGCATTCTCACAAATACTTTCTGTAATTAGCTTTCAAATGGAAAGTGCACGTATAAAAGAATGGTACATGAAGGCATGGAACACAAAGTTTGGGAGCTGTGATAACACTGACACAAGTGGCGGGGAGCTAATGGTAAGTGCTAGCTCTGTAACAGAATGGAGTGATGCTTTATTCATTACTTGTTTTATGACAAAATCCTTCTCCAGATTAACCTCAAGGCATACTATTTAAGGGAAAGCACTTCCTTTAGGTGTTTCTTCCCTTGTAACTACTTTCTAACTAATAATTAGAAATTTTAAGCAAATCTCAACACATGAGTTATTGCTTTGCAGTTGTAAAAATTACAACATATTATCAAATGATTTCTTCAAACAAAATGATTTCAGCAGCATTTCCAATGTAAACTAAAGTAAACTGCAAACTGAGAAAGTCCGTGTGTAAGCAACATCACCACTCCCTGACTAAGCAATAAAGCTGCTCACTCCATGCCAGGCTCCTCTACCAGCAGAGAAAATGCTCAGCAAAACTGGAATACAGACGCTGCACTTGGAAAGCAATCCTGACTTGGAGCTTTTATATCCTTACTTTTTTGCAGCTCTTCTACCCTATGGCACAGCTGTTTGAAACAATTTAAACATGACAAAATAGGTCAGTGCTCTCTTACTTACTGATCTGAATCAAAAGATTCTTGGATTCGTCTACATTCTGCATTTAACATCCTTCATAAAGCTTCATAATTTAAAACATTTTTAAGCACATACCTTTCATATAGTTACCACGTGTCTCAAAATTACGTCCTGTATTTGCTTTAAAAAAATTATCATTGGCTTCCATAGTCAATACGGCATTCTTCTGTTTTGACATGGCAGCAATATCCTCCTCAAGTTATCAGTTCAACCTGACTTTACAGACTGATTTTTTACAGGTTATATACATTATCTGCTTTATAAATTATGCATAATCATAGACTTTCTTCTATAATCTATACACAGAGAGCTATTAAAGATACACATGTGAGAAAAGGTGAACATTATCTTCAAATTATCACCAAACACACAAGACTTACCACAACTTTTTCTTTATGAGCTTTGACGGTTGCCCCAAACCACTGATTTGTCTTAAATTCAATTGGTTCCCTGGTGCCATTGACTTTAATTTTCCTGTTGTCTGACAAAGAAAGGAGAATTAAGTTGACAGCTTATTTTAAAAAATATTACCCAGTGAACTACAGATACAAATGAACAGACTAAGAGATACATTAATTAAATCATACTTACTGCCATCATTCTATCAGTTTAACATAGAAGGAGTGTTTTACTAACATTTAAGCTTCTCAATGGTGAGAGGAAAATCATTTTCACATGGGAATTTCACATGTGAAAATTCAAATTAATTATACTTAAAGTTCAGAAAAACAACATGAGATGAAACTTCATATTCTCCATCCTCTCTCCACCCCCACCCCCTTCCACTCAAAGAAGGAAGAAAGGAAAGAAGGAAGGAAAAGAAAGAGAGAAAGAAAGACAGAGAAGGAAAGGAAAGTTGCACTGGAATTTATGATTGATGAACAGAAATACACAAAAATGAGAAAAATCCCTAAAAACTTTTCTCATAGGTGGTAGAAACTCTGAAAAAAAAAAAGTCCATGTTCTGTAATTAGTTTTTGTCAAGCAAATGAAATTTCTCAGCATGCATATTCAAGACCCAACACAACAGACAGCAAAGGACTTAGTTTTTAACAGAATTACATGTGTACATACTGCCACAAGAGACAGCTTCTTAATGTTGCTTTATATACACTCTTGCAGATGTCAGCATAAGAGAAGCCATCTGGGCATAGACTCAAGCCAATTATAATGCATTTCAGGTTTTAATAAAAAGCAGACATCCCTTTCTTTCACCCTTAGTTCTCCGAAGTGAACTGATTTCCCATATGTCCATGAGCTATTCTCTTCCCTTACCAGTCATTCCTAATGAACTTCTCAATTTATACATAAGCAGGACATTACTCCTTTCCCCTGCATTCCCTTCTGCTTGTTTCTGGTTCCTATCAAGAAGGATTGCACAGGAATCAATTCTTTTTATTCTCTTTAAGTGAAAATAAAAACATATACTGTCTACCTTGGAACACAGAAAAAAAGGTAATGTTATAATATTGTATAGATTTATATGTATCTTTTACAAATGGAGGGAAAATGCAGCTGATGTATCCGTCTCTTTTAAAAAGCCAACACTTCCTGGGATTTGGCCAACAGCACAGAGGAGATGTCTGAATCCTTTCCATGGATGTTGGGTCAGTGGTTACCTCAGCCTGTGATAACCTCATAAATGCTACAGATACGAACATCAACGAAAAGACATTATACTTGGAGAAAAGGGAGATCTCACTACTGTATTTTTCTAATAGCAAACATGAAAGTCAAATGAGAAGGGATCTGTACAAGTTTGAAAAGCCTCTGAGAAAGTGTCTCCCCTCATAGAAGTAATAGTTTCAGTACCATGAAACTGCAGAAGCTAATAAGGAAATTCATGCTCAGAGCACTCATAGGAGAGAGACGAATTTCAGCAACATTAGATCTTTAACATTCAGAAAGAATCATTTTAAATAACCCCAGAACAACTGACTTTTAAAATACATTTTACTTACTTTAGATCAACACTTTAAGAGAGCGGCAGTCGGCAACTTTGACGCCACATTGTGGGAGCTGCCTGCTTTCACCTAGCTGTTGGCGGGGCCACTTCTCATCACTTTTCCCAGTGAGGATCCCCACAACCAGTTTCAAACTTAAAAAGACATTGATTGCCTACTGGCAAAATATACTGAAATTTGAGAAAAGGTCACATTTTAAAACTGGGACGACTGTTTGCAGAATTTATAAAAAGCATGGCAGAATTTACCAGTAAATCTGCAAGAACTGTAGTCGTCCTTAGTGGCATAAGGTGTAGTATGAGCCCCTCATCATGAGGAACGGGATTTGTATTATAAAATAATTAGCAAAATGTCACACACTCCAATTAATAAATAGGTAGCTTCTCCCCCCCGCCCCAGATACACGTCTTTTCACAGAAATTCTCATATCACATTTGTTCAGGACTCTCACTGGAGCTATGAAATCATCTGCTCGCTTCCTGAGGTTGTGCTTTAAAATACAGTTTACATATAAGAAACAAACAGTATTTCAGCTTGTTGTAAAACAAATACTGCTTCCCTATATCTTTATCAAAATGAAGCTATAGGCACAACTAGCCTGTGTGACTACATGTGGACTGCTATTACCGTGCACCGGCTGCACTGAGTTAGACAGCAAGGCTCCAAGTGAGGATACTCATAAATGCCCCCAAGCCAATCACCACATACACCTGAGGGCACGATCTGCTGCACAGTTCTCATCCAAAAACACACACCTGGGAAGGCCAGATGAACCACGGCCTAAAAAGAACCTTCTTTTATTTTTATCTGACTACAGAGAGCCAAGGATGACGGGCTTGGAGCA
>PPHD01019918.1:0-13880 GCA_002909625.1 Bambusicola thoracicus
TGTCCTATGGATCCACAGCAGGAAAGATCCCAGTACTGACTGCCAGATCTCCTCCATCGCTCTGGAAGGAGTGTTACAGAGAACACAGAACAGCTGGTGAAGATGAAAACAGGACTGCTGTCTTTTGTTTTGATGCTTTGCTGTGTTCTGGGATCACAGGTGTTACTACAAGGTACAGACAAATGAGATTCCTCACCAGTAACTTCACAGATCTGCAATTTACTTCTGAGGAGTCATCCTGGACCCATTTTAAAGTCCAGCAATAAACTTTCCTCTAAATTGGCATTGGCATCCCTTTGCGATATGTCCTAGAAGACTCCATTTGTCTTCACAGACCCTAATGGAGTTCAGCAAATAGCAGAGAGAGACATTTATGCACGAGGTATCCAGATTTATTGACCCTCTACTTTCAGTCTAGTTTTCATTGAAACTCAAGATTTTAAAATCAAGCCTCTGCTCAGCCTTATTCTCACATCACTCAGACATCTCTGGAGATGGAATCGCCCTCTTCTCAAGATACAGTTTGAATTTGTTCACTAAAACATCTGCACATATGGCCCCACGTAGAAATGATGCTTTCATGAGTTTCTTGCCTTGGGCCACACCACTCTTTCAACCCATCCTCTGGGAAGTGTTTTGTAACAGGGTAAACAAATGGGATGGATGTGTTTCTTTCCACTGCTTTTTGGGAAATAACTGGTGAGTAGGCACGGATTGGCTCCCCCTGGACAAATCCATCACGATGTCCTCATGAGCCTGCCTACCTGCTGTGCCTGGGTCATGCCATACAGAGCGCCGTGGAATCCTTAGGATGAAAGGAGCTGTATAAACATTACGCATCTCTATTGATGTTAAACGATGGGGAAAGGGAAATGTGTGATTTAAAGCAGTGCCAGCCGTGGTCTAATACCAGATAAACCACACCAAGGCTGTTCCTAAATAACGTTAATCACTCTGCCCCACTCATGGCCAGGCAAGCTAGGGGGTAAGAATAATTCTTCCTATCAACCCCACAAAGATCTTTCTGCTCCTGAATGTCTTTCCTGTAAAGATAAAGCCATGGACACTGCTGACATGTTGCATTCTTCTTATCTAGGACGGTTATGTCATCCGGCTGGTGTAAATCTCCTGCTTCCTTGTGCGCTGCGAGCAAGCTCTGCTGTTGTGAAGAGGCAGTTTGGCTTGGTGCTGCTACCCAGAGCAAGAGGTGTGACTTGTCAGCAAAAAGTCATGGGAGTGATTATATAGAAGGTGGCAAAAGGTTGAAAGCTGAGGCAGGGAGCTCAGAAAGCACCGCACAGTCTGCACAGCGATCCCTCCTCTCACCATGTGTCTTATGTAAGGTGATGAGACTGACTCACCGTGCTGGGAAATCTCCTGAAAATCTGGGCAGGACTGCAGTGCTGCGTCTTTGGAAATACAGAGCCTGTAAATTGTGCTTTGCCAGACCTTGCATCTCTTGCAACTTCAGGGGGATGAGTGAGGCACCGAGTGCTATGCCAGATGGCAGTGTTAGCAGAGACCTCAGCAGGGACACCTCCCACCAGACCAGGCTGCCCAGAGCCCCATCCAGCCTGGCCTTAAGCACCTCCAGGGATGGAGCATCCACAGCTCTCTGGAAGCAGTACCAGTGCCTCACTGCTCTCTGAGCAAATAATTTCTTCCCAGCATCTAATCTAAGTCTCCTCTCTTAGTTTAAAACCATTTCCCCTTGTCCTACCTTAGGAGAGGCTGAGTTGTCCCCCAAACACCACTGACTGTCACACACACTCTTCTGTGCCTGCAAAGGGAGTGTGGAATTGCAAACACGATCACATATATTTGCACCCCATCAGCTGCATCTCAGCCCAGGTCTGGTCTGTCTCACGTTGACATCATCTTCACCCCAAGGAAACTGCAATCCACGGACCTGATTTTACATGGAATTGCAGCAGTGTTGAGGAGATGAGATTCAGAACCACCATTTGGCAGTTCTGTCCCCCGGCGTACGCTCTGACAGTCATTCCAGTAAGGTTTTCATGGCTCCTTTCATAAAAAGAAGCCTTTCAGTTAAGAATTATTTGTTTGGATTGGAGCCAATGGCAAACTGCTGCTATCTTAACAGGGTGTCCCGCGATGCTTTCAGCTACAACGAGGTGTGCAAGAGGTGTTTTGCTTTGCTGGCAGTTCTGAAAGATAACTGCAGTTCCTGATCTAGTGAGAAGTTTCACTCAGTCCCGGAGAAAACATTTCAGTTGGTCTTTACGTGCAAAAGAAAAACAGGGTGAAAGGCAACCTCTGAGCAGAAAGACATCTCGCAGGAATATCCTTCCCAAGCAACTTATTTTTTACAGTTCTAAACGAATTCATTTGGCAAAACTGACAGAAATTCACAGTATTTCTGCTTTTTTTTCCACCAGAAAGAGCACCGAGCCCCTCAAAATCCACCCACAGTGTTTCTGCTGCCGTGTTCAAAAAGCCACGGGGCTCCGGGCCCTTGCTGGCAGGATGGGAGGGACAAGGAACAGCCCTGCAGGTTGGTGACAGAAGGTTTAGCAAAGGGCTCCTGGAAGCCTTCCCTCTGCCATACTTCCACGCAGCGGATGTTCCCGTTACTACTTGCAAGCTGGTCGCAGAGCACAGCAAATACCAGGTACAATAAAGACCCAGACAGCAGAACGGAGTATAAATAGATGATGGAATTCCTGGCATCAGCTCTGGAGCAGTTTGGGACTGGAACGAGTGAAAAATACAGTTTCTCTAAAAGGGAAATTTCCTGCGAGTAAAAGCCAAATGTTCCCCCTTGCTCCCCCTCCTTCTTTCCCCAGATTCCAGTTTTTCACTGGGGAGAATCCAAGTGTTTCAAGTGAGTTCAAGCAGAATTTCGCTGCGTTGAACTGGCCTGATTTGGGATGCAAACCGACCTCTGAAAGGCTGAAATATCCCGTGGGAGCAGAAATTCGGGATTTTGCTCAGCTCCAGTTACTCTGTGCATGGAAATGGCTTCAAGCAAACAAACAGCGCAGACAGGGGATGCACCCGGTAAGTAGGTTAAGCTGGAAGGGGTTCCCTGGTGGCAGCTCCTCTTCCTCTCTTCTGCCCAGGGAAACCTGGGAATGGAACAGCTCTGCAGAGTGGGCAGCGATGACCTCCCCTGCAAGGCAAACGGAAGCATACATAGCTTTAAGCTCAGAAATCTATTCCTACAGTGGTCATGTACACCCCAGGACAGGTTGATCTGACCTGAATGTGCTCCGCTGACCTCAAGAGAGCACCCCACCAAAAGGGTCACTGCATCCTCTATGTGAAAACATGCAATTTTCCAGCAAAAAGAAGACCCAAAGATTTTGTGGTCTGCCCCACAGAACCCCGTCCCTGGAGGCATTCAAGGCCAGGCTGGATGTGGCTCTGGGCAGCCTGGTCTAGTGGTTGTTGACCCTGCCCATGGCAGGGGGGTTGAAACTAGTTGATCTTTGAGATCCTTTTCAACCCAGGCTATTCTATGATTCTATGATAACAGCCTTTCTCAGGCTGTTGGATGGCTGCAGTCCTTTACCTCTTGTCTGAGCACTGCAAAGTGCCCTGCAAAAAATTAAGTCTCACAATCCCCTAGCGAGCTGGGGAAGAATTATCTCCTCATTTTTACCTGTCTGGAAAATGACACAGAAATTAATTGACTTCTTCAAGGTCACTCAAAGAGTCTATGGGAGATGTGAAAATGGGACCCAGGAGTCCTGACTGCTGGTCTTTTCTATCCACCAGATACCTAACATCAATTGCCGGAGAACCCACTCTTAGGCTTTGTAATTTTGATTAAAGATTCAAACAATATTGGAGATTTAAGGGAGAAAATAATTCACTCCAACTTTACCAAGCGGTGCATGACCAGGCATGGCCCCTCTGGGGATAGGAGCATTGTTGAAGGAGAGCAGGTCTGCTGTATGCTCTGCATACACATGAGGTCCTAGGCTTGACGCCAAGGGACACGGGCAGCAGGTCTGGCTCCTTGGAGCCAGCAGCATGGGGCTCTGGCAGGGCTTTGCATATTTGTGAGTCACCAGAAGATGAGGCCCTGAATAGAAGAAGCAGCAAGCTGTGCATTTATGCCTTGCACGGGATGTGTTTAATATCTGTATTGATTATCTGAATGAAGGAACTGAGTGCACGCTCAGTAGGTTTGCAGACAGTATCAAGTTGGGGGGAAGTGTTCATCTGCCTGAGGGTAGGAAGGCCCTACAGAAGAATCTGGGCTGAGGCCAACTGTAGGAGGTTCAACAAGACAAAGTGCCGAGTCCTGCACTCCAGGACAACCTCATGCATTGCTGGAGCCTTGGTGACAGAAAAGCTGTGTGGAGGAAAAGGACCTGGGAGTGCTGGTCAGCAGCTGGCTGAATATGGGCTAGCAGTGTGCCCAAGCGGCCAAGATGGCCAGCGACATCCTGGCTTGTGTCAGAGATAGTTCCAGCCAGCAGGAACAGGGAGTGACCATCTGTCCCTCTGTACTCAGCACTGGTGAGGCCACATCTTCAGTGCTGTGTTTGGTGTTGGGCCCCTCACTGCCAGACAACACTGAGGCCCTGAAGTGTGTCCAGAGAAGGGCAATGGAGCTGTGAGCAGTCTGGAGCACAAGTCTTATGAGGGGTGGCTGAGGGAGTCTGGAGAGGAGGAGGCTCAGGAGAGACCTCACTGCTGTCTACAACTGCCTGTGGCGAGGTGGGCATCAGCCTCGGCTCCCAGGTAACAGCAATGAGAAGTGATGGCCTGAAGTTGTGCCAGGGGAGGTTCATGTTGGATATTAGGAAAAATTTCTTCTCTGAAATAGTAGTAATGCATTGGCACAGACTGCTCAGGGAGGTGGTGGAGTCACCATCCCTGGAGGTGTTCAAGGGTAAATGCTGCAGTGAGTGACGTGACTGATTGTATGGTGAGGATGAGTTGATGGTTGGATCTTAGTGACTTTTTCCAACCTTATTCATTCAATGATTCTGTGAATAGCATGTGGAGTTTATCAGATGTGCCTCCTGCTCTGCATGCACGAAGGTGGCTCCTTGACCCGTGTAGAGCAGAATGCATCTTCCACCAGGCTCCTTACCCCCTTCCCTCCAGTTCCATGCAAAGCTTGGTAGCCCATTTCTAATGCCATCTCCTTTCTTCTCCCACCAGCACATGGGGACACCCTCTCAGTACACTGCACAAGTGCCCCATACCTAGGCTGGTGAGGGGACCACAACCAGCTCCTTTATTTGCTCTCACCTTGCTCTTATCTCTCTGGGTTCACCACTCCCAAACACTCCATCTCCTCTGGCAAGGCCTTGTCCAGCCATGAGTCTGGAAGAGCTTAACTCACTGTTACCCTCTAGTGCTGGACCAGGTGGCTACCTGCCCTGGAACAGCAGTGTCTGGAGGCATCAGCAGGTTATCCCCATCATTTCAGGCCACCTCAAATCCAAGTCCTGCTCACAGCAACTCATTGTAGCTCCTCAATGGTTTGCCTTCCTTTGCCTCTCAGAAAATTGCCACCTGTGTGTGTTGGTAGCATCAACAAGCATTTCGGTTCACTTCATTACATGCCCACTGTGGTTTTATTTATTTATAACTTTATTTAATTGTTAATTCTTTCTTTTTTTTTATTTGAAATTCTACCTGTCATCTTGAGTTTGGTTCTTGAGCTGAGGGACCAGTTGCTGGTTTGCCCATAGAGAAGCTGACTGTGCAATAGCTGCCAACAATGATTAGAGAAACTCATTTTATGCAAAATTCCTTATATTTTTGTAATGAAAGCCGTGCTGGAGAGAGGGGCCAAGATTTGCTCCCAGTCTGCACCAGTAAGGGTTGGATGCTGAATATACTGATGTCTTCTTCTGCTTTTTCTGCTATGGGTTTCCAAACTGCCAGAATTTCACAGCTTGGCTGGGAAAGGGGGAGCTGAGCTTCTCAAAAGCAGCCTTTATGGATGAGGATGAAGTCAGCCACACAGTAGTCCTTCCAGTAACCTGAGCAGGGCATGGGAAGATGCTTGGGACTGTCCAACAGGCCATAGCCCAAATGCCAACGATTAAATGCTGGAAACACTAATAAAGCCAATTTTTTTTTTCCCCCAATTTTTTCTTCTTTATTTTCTTTTTCAACAGGTGTTCTCTGTTCCTTATTTCACACATGCCGACATGGATTGCTACTCACTCTCCTAAAAGCAGCCTAGCAGTCACATTGGCTATGGACCTAGCTGTGTGACCAAGAGCTTATTTGGTCCTCTTACACACTTAGGCCTGTTTTTCTGACAAGCTTACCTTGTTTATGGACACGCATGAAATGCTGCACATGATATCCTGTTCTGGTGCATCTTGTTAGACCGTATTTTAACTTCTTTTAATGTTCTCGTTGACAGAATAAACATCACTATTCGTATAAATCATTTACACATTGAGATCCTGTGATAAAGCACGGTAAAAGTGTCTTGCCCACACTAATGAACTGAGCAAAGCAAACATCCTGTAAGATAAGGAGCATTTTGAAACTTTACGGACAGAAACACCATTTGATCTTTGAGTCCGAGTACTTGTATATACAAGCCATAAAAATTCACCCACGTATTTCTGCATTGTGTCCAGTAATGCATTCTTGAGTAATGTGTTTGTTCCTGGAAATCATACAGGGCACCGTTCATTTGCCTAAATTGAGGTGTGTGGGTTTTTTTTTTTGTTTTTTTTTTTTGAGATTCTTTGGGAATATGACACATCCTTGCAGGTCTGGTAGGAAATGACACAGATCTACAGATTGCTGGGCTCATGGTGTCAGACAGCAGTGGGGCAGGGCACCTCTATGGCCATCAAGATGTGTGAGATATCTGCATAGCCAGTAGAGCTAAACTCTGCAGTGATGTGAAGGGTGATGCTCACCTCCACGTCCTTGTGCTGGGGCCCCAGAGCTGATCATGGCACTGCAGGTGGGGACTCACAGGAGCAAAGTAGAGGTTGACGATCACATCCCTCACCCTGGTGGCCATGCTTCTTTTGATGCAGCCCGAGGTGCGGTTTGCTTTCCGGGCTGGGAGGACACACTGTTGGATCGTGCTGAGCTTTTCATCAACCAGCACCCTCACGTCCTTCTCCTCAGAGCTGCTCTCAATGCTCTCACTGCCCAGCCCATATTTGTGCTTGGGATTGCCCCAACCCAGGTACAGGACTTTGCTGTTGGCCTTGTTGAACTTCATGAGGTTCACGTGGGCCCAATTCTCAAGCCTGTCCAACTCTCTCTGGATGGCATCCCTCTCCTCCAGTGTGTCAACCACACCACTCAGATTGGTCTCATCTCATTTAATGAAAATAATTGCATCTTCAGGAGATAGACACTCCACCAATTCCCCTGATAGATTTTCCCTGTGACTGGTAATATTCTCATCTGAATTTATCTGCTTTGAGCTTCTGGATTTGGTTTACAAGCTTTTTCTCCTCAGTAGATTGAAGAACCCTTTAGTCCTGCAGTGAGTCATATATTGTGATCATCCCATTGATAAAATAAACAGCTGGAGCTGCTCATGGCCTTGTAGGATTGCTGAAAATTTGTAGGAACTGACATAACACATGGTTGAACACATCGTTTCTGTCAAAGAGGACAAACAGAGCAAGTTATTAAGTAATTCTCTGCTATGAGATAACTAACTTAATAGCATCATCACAATACAACCATCTATGACAAATCAAAGCAAAGCCACGTTAAAAAATCTTAATCTCACAGTGATTTCTCCTTCTGGACACAACCCCGAATTTTGATGACTGCTTCAACACAACCCACAACAAATACCTTTCTTGCAGCCTTCTCACCCCTTTCTTCAGAACAACCTCCTACGTCCCCGGTTTTGGGACAGGACATCAAGTCTTCTCCCTCTTCCCTTTGAAGTGGGGCATAACATAAAAGAAGCAACGGGGAAAGTAAATGAAGCTGGTAGGATAAATCTACTGAGTATTTTCTGAGCTGTGTAGCTCTTCTGATTGAACTCAGCCCCCGTGATGCTGTAATTCAGCTCCCATGCTGCTGACTGACAAGGGAGGTCAGCCTGGAGTTTGCACAACAGTCAGAGAACTGCAACGCATGAATCCTTACCCCTGAGGCAAAATTTGCAGCCAAAACTGGGAGCCAGAGAGGGATTTCCTTGCTGGAAACATCACAGTGCTACCCCTGGGAGTGAAAGCAAAAAGAAGACCACATGCCACCCTCTTTCCAGGCAGAGTTCAGTTGAATTTTAAACAGCCTCGCTCAAACCTCCCCCTATGACAGCACATGTCACTTGTAAAGTATGTAATTTGTGCCTGCAGGTTTGTGTCACCCAGGTCACATGCAGATGTGTACTCCCTGCTGTTTCCTTCTCAGCTCTGAAGGGATGTGGTTTCGGCACTGCCTGGTATCCCAGTGAGGCACCTGCAAAGCCAGGGCCTTGCTATAGCATGGCAACACTGGTGGAGCTTGGGGACCTCCAATTGTCCCCACTGCTGTGGTGACCACCTCTGTGCACATCCTCAAACCACCAGGTGCTGGGGGCTGGGAGCCCATGGGGTCCTCTGGGAAAGAGTTTTCTTGCTTCATCCTGGGCAGCTATCCCTGATTTTGGCCTTGGGCTTGCATTCTTCCTGGCGAATAGACTGCTCCCTTGGCTTTACTGTGGTTGCAGGACAGATGGTGCTCACAGCATCCGACTTGCCCATCTGAGCAACATGATCAAGCTGTAGGTGTCCCTGTTTGTTGCAGGAGATTTGGACTAGATGACTTTTAAGAGTCCCTTCCAACTCAAATAATTCTATGCTTCTATGATTCCCTGATTCTATGCCCAGCCCAACATTGCAGAGGTCTCGTTTCTCTAACTAGAAAGTGGACACTGGTGGATGCTCTACAAACCCAACCCATGCTGGAAAGGAGTTGCAAGACCCTTTGGAAGCCCTCATCACCTCCATGCTGAGTCCTATTACTGGAGACCCTCTGTGGGTTGCCGAGGCTGTGTGGGCCACACTATGTTATATTTTCTCATAGCAAAACCTTGGCGCAGTTCAATAACTTCACAGCATCATCTAGCTAAGCGAGTGCTAAACAAATGCTCCAGCGTTTTGGGGAGCAAAACCCGAGCTTCTCGTGTACCAGCCCAGCAGATGCCCTCTGATGCTTGTTTGTAAACTGAGTGGGCTTTTGGCTCTCCTGGGGGTCAGGGACACAAGGCTGTGAGACCACTCAGATGAATGAGAGTTGTGAACTGCCAGAGGCCCTGGATGATCCTACAAGGCAATTGGATCACTTACTGTATCTCAAGGCAATGGTGGATGAATGATGCTGGGCTCTCGACTGGACTCTGGATGCTCCTGCTGTGGTTAAGGCTCTATATAAAAAGAATAAAGCATTTTTACTCCTTCCAGTAAGCACTTCAAGATCTGCTCATGAAAAGCGCCTTATAGAAAACAAATATTCCCAGTGTTGCTTATTCCAGTGTCAGAAGTCTATCTGAATCTCGTAGGGTGCTGTCACAAAGACCTCACCATCCCATCGTCCACATAAATGTAGAAAGGTATGCAAACATACCTCCCTACCTCAGCACAGCAGCTCTTACAGGGAGAGGTCCCACTTCCTCCCAGTCTCCATGCTGGGCAGTGAGCATGTGGCAAGTGGGCTTCCTTCTGTATTAACCACGACAATAGTTTGTTGTTTTCTCAACCCACTCCCATACACAGCTGAGACTCACGTAAGCACCTGGGCCAGAGAGGAAGTTTCCATTAAAAATGTTTAGGGTCCAAAAACTGCGTTCTTGCGTACCTTTATACACTCTGCTAAATGGAATGTACGCATTGGACTCCTGTTGGAAAAGGAAGAAAACATTTGGGGTAAGAGACATCAGAGTGACTTGCCCAACCAGGCAGCGTGTGAACAGAACAAGAGCTGTGTCCCCATCAGATCTAACTTCTGTCCTTAATTAGGAACGCTTTAATCTGTGGTGATGAAGTAAATTAGAGTGCAGTGCGAACAAAGAAGGTGCTCAGTGCTGCAGTGAGTCACCTCGGTGGCTCAGTCCTGAGCGGATGGCAGAGCAGATGCTGCTGGGTGCAGTTGGAGGGAGGACGAGGAAGACCAGAAAGTCTTGTCTTCTTGGGGGTCTGGTCAACCAGCAGGAGGACCTTGTTGTTAGACATGTCAGTTTGCTTGCTTTCTGCTCCTCTCTTATTCTGCTTTGTGCCACAGGAGTGCTCCTGGGTAGGTGCCTTAAATGAATGGTTCCCATCTCCCCCATTCCTTCAAGCCAAACCAAAACATTGGATAGCACTGTAACAAGTCATTGTTAAAGTGATGGTTAATACAAACTCTTGATGGAGGGTTGTGGCATAGGAACAGATTGCCCAATTTTCTTAGGGAGATGGAGACGTGCATGTCATTAATAAAACATCTTGTTGTACGGTTTTTAATTACTTTTCTCATCTCAGTTAAGAGAAGAGAAGCATCCAGCTAACAAGAGAAAGCAGATAATTTGATGGAGGTTCTTGTAATAGGCATTGTTGGAGCCATCATCTGCCAGAGTATCTCGGTAATTAATGGTTTGTTTAAATTCCAGTGCATAATTGTCTTGCATTCTTGACTCTGACTGCTGCTTAAATCCTTATGGGATATTTGTAGACAAAACAGGAGGGCAGTGGGAGTTTTACAGAATCATAGAACAGCTTGGGTCAGAAGGGACCTTAAGGATCATCCAGTCCCAGCCCCTGTTGTGGGCTGGCTGTCCCCCACCAGCTCAGGCTGCCCGGGGCCCACCCAGCCAAGCCTTCAGCACCTCCAGAGATGGGGCACCCAGAAATTCTCTGGGCAGCGGTGCCAGAACCTCACCACCCTCAGAGTAAAAAGTGTCCTAATCTAAATCTCCTCTCTTTTAGCTTAAAATCATTTCCCCTTTTCACTATCTGCTCGTGTAAAAGGTTGTCCCCCCCTCCTATTTATAATCTCCTTTCAAGAATTGGAAGGCCTCAGTGAGGTCTCCCTGGAGCAGAGGGGTCAGTCCCCTCCCTGTCCCCACTGCTGCCCCTCTGTTGGTGCAGCCCAGGATGCTGTTGGCCTCCTGGGCTGCAGGCTCACACTGCTGGCTCCTGTGCAGCCTTTCATCCATCAGGACCCCAAGTCCTTCTCCGCAGGGCTGCTCTCAGCGAGTTCTTCTCCCAGTCTGTACTCACAGCTGGGATTGCCCCAACCCAATGCAGCACGTTGCCCTTGGCCTTGTTGAATCTCATTAGGTTCCCGTGGGCCCACTTTTCAAACCTGTGGATGTCCCCTTCCCTCTGTTGTGTCAGCTGCACCACTCGGCTTGGTGTCACCAGCAAATTGCTGAGGGTGCACTCGATCCCACCATCGATGTCACTGACAAGGATGTTGAAGATCATCGATCCCAAGATGGATCCCTGGGGCACACCACTTGTTACCAGCCTCCACCCGGACACAGAGCCACTGACCACAACCCTCTGACAGTGACCATCTAACCAACTGTTTGCCCTCTGAATAGTCCACTCTTCAAATCCATATATTTCCATTAGTTTTAGTTCATCACAAATGTTTTCAGTGGTGGCATATCCCAGTGGTGCCGCTTTGAGAGTGGCTGACATTATACAAGAAAACAGTATTTTTTCCTGGACATCTGGGCTGCAATTTGCAGGGCCTTATGTTGATGCATGGCTTTATGAATGGGGCTGTGCACCTCGGTACAACGTGGCATGTCCCTGTCCTTTCTGCTGCTGTCTCACCTGAATTTATTAGGAGAGCTGAATCTGGTCCTCGTCTTCTTCCTACCACCATCCTCAGCACAGCTTTTGAAACTTTGTGAAGTACCCTCATAAACAAACCAACCAACAGACGGCTCCCAGTCCTTGTAAATGTAGAAGAAATGTTGAAAGCACGATCCAGCCACAGGTCTGAAGTTCTCAGAAGCCAGAAAGCATGAAAAAGGAGTATCCTGTTAAAAAAAAAAAAGATAAAAATGGAAGGAAAGTGGAAACCATTGTGACATGCATCTAAATAGATGCAAATCCTAAGGAGCTGAGGGGGCTTAGGGGTCTGCCCACCCTGCTTTGATGCCACTGGGTCATGCCATCAGCCTCATCGGGACTGTCGCTTTGCAAACAGTGAGGCATTTAGCACAACTGCAGTTTGACATACACTGGATCACGAAGCTAATTTTGGTCAGTGACATCCCTGTAAGAGTGGCGGATGAGTGCGTGTTCTCACTGAAGAGGTTAACGCTGTTGGAGAGCATAAAAGGAATGAGGAATAAAATCACTGCTGAAAACATCCTCCCCGCTCCGTGCCTCAAGAATAAACAGAGGGAAAATCCTCCTTGGAGGGTATCTGTGTGCCACAGGAGGCAGCGACTGGAGCTGGGATTGCAAACAGTAAATAAAGGTTTTTATACCTCAGTGACTTTATGGCCCGTAATAGCGTTCATGGTTCTGCGCTCTAATCAGATCTCATGCTTCAGGACAGAAAGCATCCTGGCATGGGGGAGGAATCTGTCCTCCGCCATCCACAGATGACCACAGGTGACCAATGACGAGGTGCATTATGTAAAACCTCCCTCTGAAGCATCCCCTATTATTGCCTGCTGATACCTAACAGTCTTCAGCCAAAATGTTGAGGAGCTCCTAATTAAAGGACAGCAAGCAAGCTACTCATTGCCTCATTGCTGATTGTATTTGGGAGACCCTCAGTTACTGCAGGGAAGACAGCCTAACCTGGGCATACACCATTAGGTGCCTTAGCACACATGAATTCCTGCAGTGTGCTGCTGGCTCCCATCTTCCAGCTGTGGTACGGAACCACACAGGGTGGTTGCAAGCAGTGAGTGTGACAAGGGAGAGTGTCCCCAGAGTGTGACTGACAGATGAGGACCATGGCTGGATATCCCACCCGTTGGAAAATACCTCATTCATATGAGCTGCATTGAACAGCTTGTTGTGAAGCTCCCCAGGGTAAGAGGAGCTTCTATGATGCTATGAGTTGGACTCGATGATCCTTACGGGTCCCTTCCAACTTGGGCTGTTCTATGATTCTGGAGAGGTAGCCCAACCATGTTGGGATGGTGAGAGCCCACATCACAGGAGCTCCTCTCTTCCTGAGGTCTTGTCCTCTGATGCATCATTGAGCAAGAAACCCTTTGCCATGGGTAGGAGTCAGTCTGTAGATTGAGACATACATTCATCTATTTTGATGTAGAAGTCTTCCCAGAAGTGTGTTCTGGGTGTGAGTGCCCATCACAGTCTACAAAGAAGAACTCAGTTGTCAAACAGATCCATCTCCTGGTGCCTATAACCACATCTCAGGTCTTGGACCTTAGGCTTGAAATAGAGGATCTGGAGGAAAGCAAAGGGCACGTGGAGCTGCATGGATGGAGCCATGCTGGTTTCTGCCTAAATGGTGAGGAATGGCAGCATCTCTCCTCTCTCTCTCCTTCGAGCACCCACAGCTTTTGTCTTGCAGTAGCTGCCACCCTCCTCCTGTTTCTGCAAACGCTGTAATTCAAAAATAGAAAAAGGAGAAGAATGAAACAAAACAGCTGCTTGAAAAGCCCCTTAGGAAAAGGAAAAAAAAAGGAGAACCTAAGATATAATTATGCCTCCTGGATGATATTTTCCCCTGATAATACTGGAAAAATGTTAAACACGTTCATGTGATATTCCAGCGTACGAGCATCTGCAGCAAGCCTGTCTCCTTTCCTCTCCCTCCCTCTTTGTGAAGGGAACTGCCAGCACTTACTCTGGATATACCCGGGGACAGCTTGGAGGTGAACCCGGATCACTGCCATGCCTCGATTTAAGGATTTAAATCGCAGCCACACTATCTGACCCAGTCCTGTTTTGAGCTCTCATTCTCTATAATTTGGGTCTTCAGTTTGG
>PPHD01019921.1:0-13879 GCA_002909625.1 Bambusicola thoracicus
TGAAAGTCTTGCACTATCCTGGTGTTTCAGCCTCATTGGTGCTGTCCAGCTTTATCTGGAACAGTTATTGGTATTTATTGCTGTGCTTAGTTTTGATCAAAGTCTGACAGTTACATATTTCAGCAACCTCTCTTTTAGGAACATAAAAGGTTTTAGGAACATAAAAGATCTTTTGTGAGGATAACAAAAATTGCTGATTATGGCTAAAACATGTATAAGGTGTAGATCAAAATGGAGCTTGATTCTTTCCCTTGGACTTAACGAACAGGATTCTCACATGATATACACTACCCTCATTCCATTGCCCTCTTGCTCTTTCTGACATAGCTGAACTTAAAGTGCTTTTAGAGTTTCAGCTGTCGTCTTAGTTGTCTGAGGTTCCTTTGTTGAAATAGCTAAGAAATATGTGAAGAGACAGATAAATTATTAGACGACCATGACTGATGCCTTACTGAAGGCTACTTGCACATGCTGAAGTTTGCATTAGAAATATCATCAAGTATTGGAATCATCAGTCGCACATCTTTAACACATAGTTTTACTAAGATATTGTCAAGTCTGAATATTTTTCAGTTAAAATACTATTATTTCTTGGGGAAAAAAAAAAGTGACAGTAGTATTTTCAACCCCTCCCTCCTCTTTTCAACTCCTGATTGATAACTTGGAACCTTGTATTTGAACTTTACTCATAAGGTAGCTTGAGTAATTGCAAGTATCATAAATACATAAGGGAATTTCATTGTGACAAAATAAAGATTAGGATTTTAAGTTCATATCCCATGTCAGTGCTTTGTAGCACTGACTGTATAAGTTTTACAGCGTTTTCTGAAATAAGCATAATTCATAAATTAAAAAAATTTAAAGGGAGATGATCTAGCTCTCTACTGGTTATACTATTACCTTCTCATTCTGTTACGGTTTTAGTGGAATACCGTTTCCTTTTTGTATGGCTTATTTTTGTAATATGTCAAAAAAACTTAAACTCAATATTGGGAACGCTTTAATTTTAGAGCTTTTTTGATTAAACCTCGCTATAAAAACGTTGGACTTCAAGTGAATGTGGATTCTCCTGTGGCCGTAGGTCAGTATGTACATACAAATGATCTTGCTCATTTTCTGGCCTTTAGAATTCCCATTCAGAACCCAAAAGAAAATCCTACTTCTTAAGATTGTAGAAGATCGTATCTGAGAAAATAGAAGGAAAGCTGTAATCAACAGAAAACTGAGTATTGAGAATAAAATTTATCGAGGCAAAGGATTAGGGAAGAGATTTTATAATTCTGCATACTGAAATGCAATTAATTTAGATAATAACAAATAGAAGCTGGACTTGCTTGGTTTTGAGTGCATATTTAATCTACTTCTTGTAGCTGAAACCTTGAGGAAAGATTTGCGATTATAAAGTTAACTTCATTGGGTTCACCATATTTCGAAGTCGTATTAGCCACTGCTAGGTCATTTATAGTTTGAAAGCAAACAATCGTAAATGCTGATCCATTCATATTCCAACATAAAATACAAGATGGGGTATTCATTACTGTCCGATGTGTGCTTCCCGCCGCTAAAGAGAACAAAATGCCTCCTTTTTTAACCGTCTATATTTAAACTGTACGGGGACAATCTACAATAAAGGATTTCATTCTTAGGAGGTACACTGGAGATTTCACATTGACAACACCAAACTGTGGTGTTTCTAAAGAATTATCATCTATTGTTTTAATATTAGAAGTTTTAATGTTAGAATTTTTACATACAGTGAAGAGATCTCTTAGACCTTGTTTTGTTCAAAGTTAGATGGGACTGTTGATCTACTTGAGATCTGCAGAGAGATCTGGGTAGGCTGGGTCAGGCATATCCAGCCTGTGGGCCACATGCAGCCTGGCACAGCTTGCACTTTGACTGCCCTGCCTTGCGTGCGCCATCATGGCGGCTGCTCTTCCCGCCAAGCAGCCCAGCGTATCCTCTCAGCACAACCAACGGCAGTGTGCTATGAATGCCATCCAGGCTGAGACCGGGGCACAGGGCACAGTGCAATTAAAAAATGGATCATGCCTCTTTACCAGACTTTTGTGAGACCTCTCTTATCAGAGAGAAATACCCCTCACTTCACAATCATGCCTTATTTGTATCATTGCTTTTTGGTGCTATGTACATTTGTGAACAACTACTTGGAAGGATGAAGTACAGGAAGAGTTAAATTTAAGCTGTTACTTTATATACATTAACTATATTATATATTTAATGATGGCTGCTCCAAAAGTAATGCCTCCTTTTTTATTATGTTGGCCCACAATAGCAAAGATGAATATTGGTGGCATACAGGACTACTGTAAGCCATTTTACTTATTGTGTCGAGGAGTGGCTTGAGTAGTCAACAGAATTATGGTATATCCATGCAGTGCCCTTGGAATGGAATAAATATTAGTTAAAAGGTTGGTTTCAAGGTGCCCCTGGTTTGGGAAGCAATCCTGGAGTTCTTATCTAACAACGGACCTGTGGGCAGAAGGGAAAGATGTCCAGTCTTTGACACTTTATACCAATGGTTTAATGGAAACTTGTTACTGCTAACAAAGTTTGGAAGCGGCATGAAAATTGAAGGAATTCATGATGTCATCACTACAAGGCCGTGTGAATTGCCTAGTGACCTTGGCTACGCAGCTGCTAACTATTTCAGTACAGACGAACATCAGGTTTATAATTTGCTGGCTGTGCTTATAGGATGTTGGACTCTGTCGGGGTGCTGTGTAACAGAAAAACATTTTAGGGTCACTCATGAAGAATTAGCTGTAGTGTGCACCCCGGATGTGCAGGAGACAGCAGGAGTTGGCAGTACCACTATTTGGTTGTTGCCCTTGGAGAATGGAACAAAATAAAGCCTACTAGTATTTTATTAACATCTTAGTTTAATTCTTTCTGTTGGATAAGTGGCCTGTCCTACCATAAACAAATCAAAGCAGATGTGTTCCACATGCCCTCCTTTCAGCTGTAGGCAAAGCTTACCCACATATCTGGTACAGCATATGCCTGAATAACAGTGAAAACTGTCCTCGAAAAACTTCCTGCCATCTGTATTCGCATCCCTCGAGACTCATTTGAGAATAACTTGTGGAAATAAACTCATCCTAACCTTTTTATCTGTATTATTTTAATTAATGTGCTGAATGTTTAAAACAAACTAGTGTAAAGACTGCCTAGATAGTGTAGCTAGGTATTAAACCAAGCTGCAAAAGAGTTGTGGAGAATGGTGTATTTATATATATATATACATATATATATAAAATACCATTGGTAAAATAGTCACAGTGTATTGATAGAGCTGCTTATTTTCCATGGATTTGAATGAGAAGTAAATCTGAGAAAAATCCTTAGCAGAGCACTGCTAAGTAAAAATGCTGGGCTAGTCAGAAATTTATGTGCAAAAGACTTGCCTGAATCTTGTTACTTTGCTTTATTACAGATTTTTATTGTGGTGCTCATTACGTTTCCTATCTTTGAAACAGATTACAGAACTGGCCCTTGCTTCACTTTGGTAACGAACCAGATGTGCCAGGGACAGCTCAGTGGAATAGTCTGCACAAAAACCCTTTGCTGTGCAACTGTTGGGAGAGCATGGGGCCACCCCTGTGAAATGTGTCCTGCCCAGCCGCATCCCTGTCGACGAGGCTTCATTCCAAACATTCGAACTGGGGCCTGTCAAGGTAAGTTAGCAGCAAAGCTTCCCCAAAAGCTGCTGAAATTGTTACTGGATTAATCTTAATTGAGTTACACTGCTGTGAATAACCTGTCCTAAGCCATTCTTGGCTATATGTGTGAAGTATGGAAAAACATTGTCAAATGCATTACTTCATGATTCAGTGAGTGCCTGATGTTCAAGTGAGTACATTAGTGACTTAGGTCATGTGAGAGCAGCCAGCATCTTAATGAATTTCTCACTGCCAGCAGCCCTTTCCCTGGGTTCTCTAACAGTGTTTTTCAGAGTTTACCATTCAGACATTCCATGGAGGAATGTATTTTGTTTCAGAAATCACTCAAAACATGCATCAATCCGTGGCAATACTGTTCTATTTATCTGGTGTGGGGTTTTTTTGTTTTTTTTTTTTTTTTTTGGCTAAAATGTGTTGGTTTTGGATTTGTCTTGGGTATCTTACCTCTCAAGCTACACTGCTTCAGCCTGGAGAAAAGCGTGTGCTGTGCCATTTAAAATGCCTTATTTTACTTAGAATATATTTTATACAATTTTGGAAATGCATTTGCATTTGTTTCAAATCGTAAAATCCACCCAGATGTTGCTTACTCTTTTCTGAGCAAGCCTTACCACAGAAAGTCCTTACACTGCTTTTGGCTTTTATTCTAATACTTCCAGCTGTATAAATTCTTTTATTGTCTGGATGTCTGGCAGGAAACAGGAGAAAGTTAACAGGGGCAGCTATGTATTAAACTGATGTGGATTATAAATTCCCAGGACCGTATCTTTGGGACTAGTTTATTTCGATCTGTATAACATTTTCTAATAAGTTGCAGTATTTTTTAAAACAGAGGAGATAAAGATTATAAATCTACCAGTAATTTGATTTAATCATGAAATTCCTGTGAAAGGACTTCAAGGCATTCCATTGTATTAAAAAATGTAGTTATCTGTCACAGGCCAAGTCCTGGTTGGTGCCTGCAGATAGACACGATGAACTTCAAGATGGGCATGTTTGTGTATGCCACGTAACTTTCACGTATTTTGACCTCAGCTATTCTGTCCCCCCTCTCACTGTTAAAGGTCAGAACTAAATTGTGTAGAAATCTGTAAATTGATGTTTTGAGATCTTACGTGCATAAATAGGTGGCCACACCCTTGACCTCATGCCACACCTAGTTATTTCCCTCTTATTTGTGTCATGGAAAAGTTGCAGTGACCTCTCCTCTGGTTTTGTGCAGTTCAGAATAAGGCTACCTCTGCTTGCTACACATTTCTTCACATTCACATACATTTATGCTAATTCATACACCGTGCCAACACAATTTTGGCCCTGTGTGTTTGACCTGTACTTTCCAGTTTTCTCTTCTCTTGTAGTGTGTTCATAATTTCAACAGATCTGCTATAGAACCACATATTAGCTTTATTTTTCATGCAATTGTACTAAATCCAGACCTTTTGAAATCAGATAACATCCATCAGACTGAAGACATTTCAGGCTTTCACATTCATATTCAATCTAAATGAAGAAAAGCAGGTTAAATAAAATTTCTGAGTAGAAAAGAAACCATTATTATTGTGTGGAGAAATCAGAAGAAATAAAATGGAGGGGAGGACAAGTTTGTTATAAAAAGTAAATAGAGCATCACTGCCCAAGGTTTGACTTCGTCTGTCTGGCTGAAAGTTAAATTAATATTACAGCTGAGATTTTTTAAAGATACAAACTAGAAAAATGAAAGCCAAAAGGTGGGATTTTGAAACAGACATCATGACTCAGGAGCATGAGTTGTACTTTTTTCATTTAAATTCAATACAGTGCCACGAAGTCTGGCCTGACCGCTGTTATTAAAGCAAAGCATATTACTTTAGCTTGAGTCCCTGCAGCAGTGTGGATGTCGGTGGGTGCTAAAGCTGTGCTGGTTGTCTGTGCTTCCCAGCACAGCAGGTAATGCAGGCATGGCAGTGCTCTGACTCTACAGTCGTGCTTCCCGACCTGGTTCAGACAGCTCAGGGATCTTTACATAATGCTCTGCAATGTGGTACAGATATGCCCCTTGGCGTTTCTGAAACTTCCTACTTGTGACTCCCAGGGAAATTGCTTCTTGGCCTTTTGTACAGACATAATACTTCGCTTTTCAGGCTGGAAGACACATTACAGCTGTCTCTCTGCGAATTATACAGGGAGATTTAAAGGCATCATCTCCTTCAGCTTCTCTCCTGTGTAGAAACTAACCCTAGCAAGAAGCCCAAGAATTCAATAAATTGGATTTTACCAGTAGTGACTAGTAGCCCCTGGGGAGATGTGGAAAGCACAGCCATTTGGGATGGAGAGTGGTGAGTGCTCTGTTTGCTCCCAAAGGAGTAGGGAGCAGCAGGCACAGGGCTGCCCTCAGGGGAGTGTGAGCCAGACCTCCACTGTCTCCTACTGCAATGTCACTCCTTTAGCCTCTTTTCTGTGGCTATTACTAAGCCATAGCAACACTTTTGCAGCTTAGTGATGACACATATGTTGTTGTGCTAAAATAGCTGTCAGGCCAGAAACTACAAAACGTTTGTTGTGTGCTTCCTGCCTACCCTATGATATCATTTTTGTCATTTCATTATCTTAAGTGAAAATTAAAAGAAAAGAGAGAAAAATAAAGGGAAAAGTTAGAAAGAAAAAAAAGCCAGTTATGAATGTCTAAATGGATCATTAATAATGCCTCTTGATATATTAATTATGGCTGTGAAACTCCCTGAGTCAAATCCTAACCACAACTTCAAGTCACGATGCTGATCTTACTAGAGTGAAGAGTTAATCATTTCCATCAATAACAACTGTGCAGCTCCCTCTATGAGGCACTATTCATGCACATTACACACTGTTCCTTCATTCATCTAAATGGCCAGCATACTTGGCTATGTGCTGTATGGACTTGCCGAGATTTTCGAAGTGGCAAGTGATTTTGAATGCCCAGCTTCAGATTCTTTAAAGGAATCTGGGTTTTAGCAGGCTGTCTTCTCTGCATCACCATTCCCCAGATGTTTTGCAAAAACAAAGCAATAACAGTTAGATGTTTAATGTCTGTAACAATAATAACCATGTGATTTCTTGCAGAAAGTATTTAGAGTACTGTACTTAATCATACTTTGCACAGAGTAATTACAAAATTTGTGTCTGTCTTCACAAGCAAGTATCATAATATTATGATGGGTGAATAATGGATTTAGGCATATTTACTTTAATTTATATGTAGACAAATTATTATGGCTGTTCTTCAGAAATGAAGTAAAAGGGGATGTTTGTTTTTTTCTTTTTTTTTATATGATAGATGTGGATGAATGCCAAGCTATCCCTGGGATCTGTCAAGGGGGAAATTGCATTAATACTGTTGGATCTTTTGAGTGCAAATGCCCAGCTGGACACAAGTTTAATGAAGTGACACAAAAATGTGATGGTAAGAACTTTCAGAACTTTCTTCTGCAGGAAGAAGAGGAAAGTCTTCTTTTTGGGGCCAACTTTGCTTACAAGTTTGTAACAAACTTTCCAGACTGTTTTTCCTTGAATATGCAAATGCATTCTTCACAACGAATATGGATAATTGTCCTTTCTCCTTCTAAACCAGATAATTTTAAATATTAGCCCTGCAACTTTTCCCAACCTTTTATTTATGTAACATTTTGCAGACTTAAAGGTACATCTGAAACAAATTAAACACAAGAACTAGAAAATGTTTTTAACTGATACGTTTCTTAAGAAACGTTTGAGTCACTTGGCTGTGTGACTATCTTGTAACCAAGAAGTGTATGTGACTAGAAGATTCAACGCATCCCCACATACTCAGTTAAATTGCATTTGACATTAATGAGAGCTGGATACTGCTGAGTGTTGACTGCAGGACTAAGCTCTAAACTTATCCTTATAATTGCAGATGTTCAAGAAGGACAAATGTTATCTTTCCTTATTGCTAGTCCTCATTTGGAAGAGGAGTGTGTACTAAATATAATTGTGAAAATTTGGGCTGCATAATTATAGACTTGCAAATTTTTAAGTGCATTTTGTTACGACTTTTTCCTCTCTATAATATAATATTCAGGCACAGATACTGCAATCTTAAACTTGGAGGGTAAAATCTGAGTATTAATCACTAGTTCATTGACTGTCCCCAGAAAATTTTCCATTGCTTGACAAGCATTTAGCATTTTGCAGATTAAACCCTTCAGATAGCTGAAATGATGAACCACCACCACTAGGAGTTTAAGGTGATCGTGAAAGTGAGATGTGCATCCACCACCTTTTCTTGCATCAGGTGTTTTTAAGGAAGTATTAAAAAAATTTCAATCAGTTTGGAAGAATTATTACAGTGTTTCAAAAAGAAAAATCCCTATTTCAAGGAAAACATTATAGTTTAATTACAGATTAGGGAAAGCAGTTTCAGAAGAGTTCATTCATAGCATGGTTTTCTTACTGACTGCCAATGGTTTTGGCAGAAAGTAGGCCAACTCCAGGGTAGAACAACATTGCATATGTTTCCTTCTGCAGATGAAGTACTGAGAACATGGTGAACAGAAAAAACTGAACATGTGCCTTGTTAAGTGTTAATACTTGGAAAACTGAGAACTGTAGGCTTGCATATGCTGCACTGTATAAACATTGCTACAATAGTTTTGATTGCTAAATCATGTAGAAGAGTACCTTCAGAGCCTGCACTTGGTAACAGTTGAATAATAGTTGACTGAGTCCAAGACCTAGAACTAGGAGCTATCTGCTGAACTAGCAGTACCATTTTATTTTGCGTCCCAGTTCATGTAAGATCATGATAGAAATCATCAGATACAGAGAGACAACAGAAGAAGATGGGAAAAAGAGATGTGCTGGATGAAGTTCTCTTTGTTAGCTGGTGGAAAATTAGATTTTAGGTGTTGCCTTATTTCACTGCTTCATATCAGCATTCCTCTTCCAGTTGCATTAAAGCTGAGCTAAATAAATTTTTTTTTGTGGTGATTGGTGGGAGTAATTTTTCCTAGAGTGACATTCATATTTGTCAGTACATCAAGTATACTTACCTTTATAAAACTTGCATGCTTAATAATGACAATATTGCTTACATGAATGTCAACACTAATATAAACAGTGAAATAATGTTTGTGTTAGGCTCAAACCTAAAATAAAGAGTGGTGATTTTGCTTTTAAAAAGGTCAGACTATATAAACAGAGGCAAAACTGAGTTTAAGATAAACACTGGTGAATTTGAGTCAGAAGATGCTTGAATATGATCTATTTGCAACTGCATTTTTCTCTGTTAATTAAGGGCTCTATTCAGACCAAAATTCAATTTCCACATTTTTTGTCACTGAGACTTTCGGGACTCCTGCAGAGTATATTCTTGGAGCAGAAGCCAGAAGTCTCTTAGCAGTGCTCCCACAGCAGTCAGACTCAAGGCTCTGGCAACACCCTTAAAGTAGCACTGAACAAAAAGTCACACCCCTCTTGCACACCCAAGTGAGGAATGCGACCCACATCACGACAGCTAGCAAGATGCTGGGGAGGAATGTGTGCTCAGGGGGCCCAGAGCCCTGCACAGCTTAGGATGGGACTGCGAAGCTTGGCTGTCTGTATGCCACTTCAGTCCCTCTATTCTTCTACAAAGGTGAGGAGCCACACAAAGGTATTTGAGCTTCCAATTCTTCGCCTAGGGAAAGAAGAATAGATAACTTTTATATTACTGTCCTCACAGGAGAAGTAGAACAGAGATCCTCTCTACTTGCTTAAAAGCTCATTAATGGGCCTGTGGGACTTCGGGTGTTCCCCCATCTGTTGGGGCCAAATTCCAGTTTAGGCGTTACATTTAAATTCCTACAGTCGTTTTTAATGACTACAGTATTATTCATTCCTTGCCTTGGTGCACTGGGTGGTGTTGCACTATTTCATCTCAAAAATTTTTGTGGTTGGTGAAATCATTATTATAGCCATGTGTCTATCTGTTTGTAGATCTCTGGAGAAGAGGTTGGATAGAATCCTATGAAGCCATTATTTCTGTCTGGATTCTCCCTATCAGAGAGATACTCAGTGATCACAGATGGCTGTGACAGGCAGTTGTCATTGATCACTCTAGAAGTAACCTACCTTTCTACCGTGGAAAAAAGTGAGCAGTTTTTAAGCTCAGCTGGACTCCAGCTTCCTAGAAGATGAGAGGACTGCTAAGTAGATACAGCTGCATTGTTAAGACAGTCACTGTAAATCAGGGGAAAAGTAACTATGCATCACAGGCAGGCTACTGCTGGTAATTAAGGAGCAATTAGGACTAGCATAGGTTGTTTTCTGCAGGACTTGAGCAGCTTGAACTCCTAACTGTGGAAAACGTCCTTTACTTTCCCTCCATTCATGTATGCAGCTATGATCAGATATTTATATGGTATATGGGTCACAATTTGTTAGTGATGGCTCTCATAGTATGGACTTTTTTAATTTCTGAAAAAAATCTGGGTAGAATTATGGGTATGATTTCTGCCATGCTTTCTGTGGTGGATATTGCAGTTTCTGTCTAGAAATTTATTGGAACTTCAGAGTATTCACATAGTGGAGAAATCCCCAAATGCCAAAGAAACAAGTGAAAAACAGAAAAGGTGATTTTTGTTGCTTGCAGTCATCCTACTTTGAGCTGTAATCCTGTTGAATTGCATAGCTGGTCAGTGCTTCATTGGGGATTTCCAAGAAAAGAAACCGAGTGCAGTAAGATGGATAGACAGTTCAGTAGGTGCTGTGCTTCCCTTCGAGTCAGCACTGAACCACTGGCTATCTGGTGGCAGAAGATGCTGTACTGCTGAAGAGACCATGAGATATAACTGTTATGTTCCTGATCACTACGGTCATTACAGGCCCCATTTTCTTAATGTGCAGAATTCGTTTTGAAGAGCTGATGGCTTACTTGCTTTTACTTTCTACAGTTATAGATTTTCATCCATTGCTATCAAGCAGTAGAGCAAACATTCTTTCTTTTTGCAATTTACAGATATTTATATAGATTTTATTTTGCTTCTGTTTAAGATATGTAATGAAAGATTCAGATCGCGATTCAAAACTGATGACCACATTCTTAGTATGTGAATTAGTAAGGATCTCACACCAGAAAGTTGGGTTATTAATAGTCATTATAAAACACCTATCTGCCTAATATAGATAATATCACCCTGCTTATCTTTTTTTTTTTTTTTTTTTTTAATCTTGAAGATATTGATGAATGCAGCACCATTCCTGGAATCTGTGATGGAGGAGAGTGTTCAAACACAGTCAGTAGTTACTTCTGCAAGTGTCCTCCAGGGTTTTATACAGCTCCTGATGGCTTAAAATGCATAGGTGAGTAGTATACTGTAAATGATAAGTCAGAAGGTGTCATGAGCATTCATGAATATCAGAAATGGGTAACAGTGTACAAGAACTGTATTTCAACTTGTTTTAAAATCTTTTTATATAGAAGTCCATCATGTGTCTATATCTGCATTCTGAAATAATTTTTTCCATTTGCAAGATGTTTTCTCTTTCACTCTTTGTTGTAAACTTCTTTTGGTATTTCATATTAGAATTTTTCTGTCATGCCATATTTGTTGTCTTAAAGTAGGCAGAAGTTAATTAACAGATCTACTTGATATTCTTGCTCTAGTGCTTGTCTTTAGTTTATTCTATGTTCTATTCAGTACCCATTTAGAAAACCAAATACACTTTAGAAAGAAGATAGCTCACTCCAAGTAGCCTTTTTTTTTTTTTTTTTTTTTTCCCTCATTCTAAAGTGCAGATATTTGTCTCTAAAAGAAACAGTGTGATAAACTGGGTGTGGGGCACTTGAATCTTTTCATAATGGTGATGATGTGGCAGTGCTGTTCTTTGTGGCTTTCACCGTGGTACAGCAGAACCAGTCTTTCAAACATTACACTAGCTACCAAAGGACTGTGTGAATTAAATGATTGCCACTGCAGTGCCAAAGCCATGAAAGAGTGGTGTTAGCGCACTTACGCGTTACTTTTGGGAATCATATAGCATGCTCTGCAGCAGGTCGAGTATCTTATTACCTTTTTTTTTTCCTTTCTCTCAATTTAATGCAGTAATTACTTTTTCTGACTGCCAGCGCTGAATTCTGAGCAATCATTGTCATTATTTAGGAATCAAATGAAAGACTTATTTCCTTAGTTTCAGCTTGTAAACTTTAAAGGCTCATGCACAGTAACAGTGCCAGAGTTCAAGAGACCTTGCTGTGTTTAGTACCTTTGGTAGAAAATCATTTGGGAAAGAATTGAATAGAAATGATTCCACAGAGAAAAGTACCAAGTGATAATAATTCTCTCAACAGTTGTGGAAATAAGTTGGGTTATGATTAATTTTGAAACATTCTATTCAAATACTTTCTATTGCCATTCTGTTTCTGCAGATTGAGAGAAGTGGACTGTACTTCTTCCATTATCAAGAATAGTATTTTGGTAGATTAGATACATACTGCTCACTTAAAATGCTGATGGAGCATTGCTTTTATTGCCCCAGATGAGCAGCTCTCAAGTGACTGTGGATCATGGATTTCTGCTTGTAGTTAATATTTACAAAGAATATTTATATAGCTTTTTGAAGCAAAGAAATTCTATGGAGAAGCTCAATTGCTATTTTCTTTTTACTTTTTATACTCATATCTCAGTCAGGATTGCCCAGCATTCACCCCTTCATTACATTCCTGCACTTTTCCAGTCTTTTTTACCCACTGCATTTGCAATCTGAAATAGTTTAGCTAAATAATTGGGGATTTAAATGATCACAGGCTTTGTTAAGTAATATGCCAGACCATGAGCCATCATTAAAATTTTGGCTTAATGTCCTAGGCAAAACGTGCTAAATAGGGAGCACTATTAATTATCTACAGATATTTTGGAATAATATCTGAAAGGCATATCACATACTTGCCATATTAACAAGGATAGAACTTGAATCTGTATTAGAGCTGGGCAAAACATGTACTCTTGATTCAATTACAACATGTCTATCTTAAATGAAAAGCGTGAGCTGAACGTGTCTATTCTGTTAGAGATGAGGAAGTGCTTCTGAGAAATATATCCCTTATGGGACTCAAATGGAGCCAAATATCCAAAGGGGAAACTGGGAGTTCCATTATTACTAACCTTAGAGATTAGAATAGGCAAAGCTAAGATGGTATCTCCCAGAGCTGGAGAGCAGGAACCAAAGTAGGACAACTTGACCAAATACATGAAGAATGCTATGAAGAAATCTTACAGAGCTCAGTCTTACTTGTAGATGGATGTATTTAAAAAGACAAAAAGTAAGCTTATTTTTCTTGAAAACTATATCCATGGGGCTTTTTTGTCTTTTTAAAGTACAATGCTTTTTAGTGAAAAATACTAAAATTTTAAAAGCTGAAAATGATTTTCTGTTTCTGAAACAGAAGAGAAGTTGTTTCCAGCTGTTCTTGACCTTTTTTGTGTCTTTTCCCTTTTGCAACAGAAAATGAAAAAAAAAAAAAGGGCTAAGCAAGAAAATCAGTAATTAGGAATATGAAAAGATTTGCCATTTTTCCTTTCAAGTTTGCCATATTTTTCTGCAAATGATCTGGTTTGGGGATAAGCTTTTACACCTGTAGCTAGAAAAAGATACTTGTTCTTTGTTTATTTTTTTTTATGACACGTTTTGTGCTTGCACAGAGCCCATCTGATCCTTTTCTTCTGCCCATTACTGCTGTCAGTTGTTTCAAAAGTTCACACTGACCAAAACTGAGAAGGACAGATTACAGGAGATGATGATAGCGTTGTTTAGATACTCCATTCCTTACTGTGCACCCACCATCACACCAAGCATTTGAATACACCTCTACTCTGTATAAAGAGGAAAATTACAATAAGATGCAGTGAGGAACTGTTTGCATCAGAGCTTTCTTTGATTTTGAAATGCTAGATTAGGGAGTGTATATCTTCAGCAGTTTAGTTGGGTACCAGAAGGCCAGTAACAGAACTGAATAGTTTTTTTTGCTATTTCAGATTTCCAGTATATGATAATAAGGCTGAACTAACTAAAATTTAGAAACAAAGGCCAACTGACTTTTTTTTAGCTGTACTGCCAATAATATCTATCTTCAGGGTTCCAATTAATAAAATGCAGAACCAGCACAGACTCTCCCAACATATCACTGTATATCAGTTTCCTCAAAATAGTAAGAAACTTCT
>PPHD01019922.1:0-13879 GCA_002909625.1 Bambusicola thoracicus
ACGTGTCTGCTAAAGGGGAAAGATGGGAGGGGGAGGATGCTGTGTGGTCCACGTGCCAACGGCAGAAGCACAGTCCTGAGGACATCAGCTCAGCCACCTGCACGAGGAGCATCTTGGTACAAACACAGCATGGGCTGGAGCTCACATCCACAGAGCCCTGAGCTCTGGCAGGAGCTCCAGGAGAGCACCACGCTCACAGCAGGTGAGTCCAGGCGGAATAATGACGTGTCCTTGCTGCGTTTCCAACGTCCCTCTGCCAACACTGACATCTGCTTGCTGGTCCCCCTCGGATGTGCTGCTTGCATGGTAGCATCTCTTCTCCAGGTTAACGTGACTTTCCTTGCCGGAGTGTCAGTGTAATCACTTGCACAAACCTGCTGCCTCCAGACAGCTTTTGCTCTGCCTCCTGTAGCTATGTATGCGTCTGTATTTGCCACTCATTGGTGCTAGGAATTAGAGGTCCATCCTGATCGCTGCTCCAAAACACACCTTCATACTGGCTCCTCTTGTCCAAGTTCATCACAGACCCAAGTGCACCATTGGTCCCCAGCCTCTGCAGCCAGGGACTGGGGTTTCGTCCACAAAGGTCTTGCTGACAAGGACCATCCTTTCCAAGCAAGTGCCTTTCTGGGTTCTATAACCCACTGCATACCTGTAGCACTGGGTGCTCCTGCCAGGCTGCCAGTGCTCCCCTAAAAACCTACTGCATCACTGCCACAGCACAACAGGCCCTCCCAGTCCCCTGTAGACCCTCTTTCCTCCGCTTGAGCTTGCGTCTTGACGTCATCACATTTGAGTGGGAACCTTCACCAGGGGACAGCAGGAGGAGGTATTCCTGCATGCCCCTTGGACAGAGTGAGGGTGAGCTCGTTGTGCACACGCAACAGTTGTAGGTAATGCTGGCTCCAGCTTCAAACCAATGAAGAAAAAGGGTGAATGTGGGCAGCGTGCCTGCAGGGCTTGCTTTTTGTACATGATGGGTTGGTGGGAGGCTGTTCTGGGGACATCCCAAGAGGCATCTTCAGCTGAGAGTAGCTGTAGGGCAAGGAGCACATCGACTACCACTTGACCATGTGCCCACATCCACTCCTGTCCTCCGGGCTCAGATATGACCCCGTTGTCTCCAGGTTCTTTGTTTGCCCACTCTGAGCTTCCGACAGGTCACCCCAGATGAATCTCCCATGGATGACAGAGAATTGAGGAGGATGCTCCCAAACATGTCATAATGGAAGATGATGCTCCCAAGCACATTACAGTGGAGGATAATATTCCCAAGCACATCATGATGGAGGATGATGATGCTTCCAAGCATATCACAGTGGAGGATGATGATCAAAGAGGACGATGATGTTCCTAAACTCATCATGATGGAAAATGATGATGTTCCCAAGTGTATCATCATGGTTTGGCAGTGATTGCACGCCTGGACCCCATGAAAACACTGTGGTTCTTCGTCTCCCCCCAGTGACCAGACCACAAATAACAAAGCAGCAGGTTGTACCCAGGCACCAGAGGTTTCCAGCCCATGAAGCAGAGCTCCCAGAACAGGCGTGTTGTTACCAAGTAATTATAATAATAATTATTTCTCCGAATCCTCCCAGCGAGTGAAAGCCTCTAGATGATGCACCCGCTCACTTTTGCATATTTGGAAACAAGAACCTATTTCCCCACATGCATGAGCACTCCAAATGTATATATTCATTCATTAGGGAGCACTGACACCGTGGAGGCAAATGACCTGCCAACAGATTTACAGCAGGAAGTAAGTCACTGCCTCTGAGCCTGCGCTTTTAATGTAATTAAAGTCCTCTGTTTGGAATTCGGTGCTAATTAATATTCATGCTCTGTTCCCCATCTGCCATTCCCGCGTTGCTGGTTCCTCCTGAGATTGATCAGAGGGTGATTAAGGCAACGAGCAGACAGAAGGAGGGGGAGGCTGGTGGGATGGATGGAAGGGGAGAGGGACTGCATCCCAGGCCCTGGATCAGCTGAGAGAGGCTGAAGCGGGGGGAAGTTATAGGGCTGATGGGGATGCAGACCCTGTCGGTCTGTTCCTGGAGTCCTGCAGGGTTTGCCTGGCCCAGGAGGAGGGCGAGAAGCATCTCCGGAGCCGGGCTACAGAGGACAAACCAGCAGCTGTGGTGTGAACGAAAGCCCTTAATTGAGATAGACCCTAATCAAGATAGAGTCTAATTGAGATAGAGGCTAATTGAGATGGAGCCTAATTGAGATGGAGCTTAACTGCCAACTCTTGTGTGTTCATCATGGGGTGCAAAACATGGAGCTCACTGGGACACTGTGCACGTGCCCTCGTGGGCTGGAAGCTCACTGTGGCTACACACCCACTGGGACAGACACCCATCCTGCTCCAAAACCATTTTGTCTGAAGCAGGACGCACACCATCCAGCACTGTGCATGAGGAATACATCCACATGCTCTGGGCTGGGGGCATGGTGGGTGGCACGGTTCACAAGGAACCAGAGGGATGTGGGCTCTGGGCCAGGTGCCGGGTGACCCCAGCTGTGTGGCAGGTGCACAACCAGGGGGTTCCTCAATTAACGAAGGGCATTTCAAACACCTTTCAGATCCTCAAAAGCCTTCGGAGGGCTTCATTTGGATGCACCCCAGTTGGAGAGCTGAGTCCCGCAGGCATCTCCTGTTTACGTACAAGCAATCAAAGTGATTTATTCACCCGTCTGAAGCACGCTTGCTCTCTGACCATCCATCCATTATGCTTATCTCTCTGTCCTAGTTACCAGCCTAGCAATCCATCTCGCCCACCCTAATGCATGCCCAACCACTCTACAATACACCACGCAACGCGCGGGGCAGGCGGCGCTGGCCTGGCTTTGTGCAGCATTGACGTCAGCCCGAGCTGTCCACCAGCACCCTCCTGGACAATTAGGATGATGGGGCTTGAAGCCATCTGCAGCCATAATTGGGACCAGCTTTGGCCAGGGGGTGATGATGCCACGCAATGGGCGCCTGGGAGAAGCCCTCCCACGCTGACACTACACGCGCATGGGGAGCACACGGGTGCAGGGAAGCTGTGCTGGTCCATGAACTTGGGCTTCGTGTTTCTCCTAATTGAATTGCAAAAGCAGTGCGGTGCCGGAGCGGCGTGTTCTCATCCATTATTGAAAGAACATGCTGCTCCGGTGTTGCAAAGCACCCTCGAGAGGCAGCTCCTCACTCCTGCTCACCCCCAACAAGAGGAAGGGGAGGTGTCCAGGAAACACCTTGCCACCTCTCTGCTCTTCCACTGGGGACAAGAGGCTGAGACAGGCTGAGGATGCCTGCCAGCCCTTTGCCGGCAGCAGGTGGGCACCCAGTGGGAGAAATGGGATCTCTATGACTTGGTCCCATCCTGAGCTCTATGGAACAGGTGAGGAATGTGGCCGCGGATGCGACAGCATTGATACAGTTGCATGGCTGAATGGAGTTCTCCAGTCCACAGAACACAGCTCAGGGTGGGCAGGCATGCTCACTACCCCATGGTTGGCAAGTCCAGCTAAGAACCAGTCTGTCAGCTCAAATCAGCTACTGAAGGGCACTGTGCTCCTTCCAGTAACCTGGCAGTAGCTTGCAGCTGGAAGAAGGCACAAGCATGGACCCCTTGAGAGCTTATCCATAGGTTTTCTGCTCTGGATAGCATTAAGGGTGCACTCTCGCCAAAGTTCCCCATTCCCTGATGAAGTATGAGATGTTATGGCAGTTCTATGAGGTTTGGGAAGGATGCTTGGGCACAGAAATAAACCAAATTTCATTCCCCTACCCTTTTTCCTGGAAACAGCTGACCCAATCTGGCTGAAATTTTCCAGAATCCAAGCTGAGGCAAACTTTTGGCAGATGACTTCTGCCTAAATGGTCACTGTTCTAAGAAATGGGAAACAGCCTTATAATGGGAAGTATTGGGTAACCTCAGAAGCGAGTAGCATTATCTCCCCCGCCTACAATAAAACAATTAACTTTCATTAAATTGCCCTCTTTGCCTTTGAAGATCATTTCCATCCTGAAAGAAAAAAAAAAAATGAGAAGGAAGCAATGGAATTAGCCAACCCCCTCCGAACTCAAATCACTCCAGATGCATCTGCAGATGTGTTAAATGCTCACAGCACCTGCAACACCACTTTAATCCATGCAACGTGGGCAAGCAATGCTCTTGCATTGGCATTCTCTGTAGCACTGTCAAATGAGGTTTACTCCCTGTCTGAAAGAAGGAGTGATCAACATTTCGTGCAAAAGCTTACTTCTGAAAGATTTCCAGGGTGAGAAACTCATGAAGTTTGGATAATTCGGAGTAGTTCCATGGAGGTGACTAAATTTTGAGGAATCCCACAGAACCAGGGCCTCAAGACTGGTGCCTACATCAGGTAGCAGGACACATCCCCAGTTCTGCTGCCTAAGGGATGGAGACATGGGTACCCTCATCTCCCTGATGGGTGGAGACATGGGGTACCATCATCATCCTGATGGATGGGGACATGGGTACTATCTCCCTGATGGATGAGGACATGGGTACCATCATCATCCTGATGGATGGGGACATGGGTACCATCATCTCCCAGATGGATGGAGAATGGTCTCCATCACCACCAGGAATAGGACAGGAAACACAGCTGTCACTGCATCCCAGTTCAAACCCCATTCTCTATCACTCCCGGTCCCCTTTTATTTCCCCTTCTTGAATCATTTTGAGCCCTGATCTGTTGTCTTCTGGAAATTCCTGTCTGGGTCATGCATAAAAACCATCCGGGTTTGATAAATTTAGCTTTATTTAGTGTGAGATGTCTCCGTCCACAAGCCACAGTGACTTCACAGCCGGTGTGAGCATGGGGCACTCACTGCGAGCTCAGAGAGGAGCCCTCCAGCCAAAAAGGTGCTTTTGTGCCGTGCAACTGTTTTCACAGAGCTGAAGTCAAGCAATGAAATATTCATAGGACACTAAAGCAGTGGGCTCACTGGCTGCCTTCTTATGGGAATTCAATAATACTGGAGACAGCCTTAATTCAATATTCAAAAAGCCTCTTTCTCTTTCCCCCTCTCTCCATCTCCCGGCTGTCTCTTTGGGTTCGGAAACCTCACTTTTATGTACCGGATCCATTAGCAGAGAACGGCGGGGAGGAGAACTGGGGGGAGAGGGAGTGGATGTGTGAGGATGGGGAGCGCAGGCATGGTGCTGGGTCACCGAGTGGTGCTTGGAGGACGGCCTGAACCAGCCCTTCCCAAAACTGTCTGGACCCAAACCTGTTTTGGGAAGGCTCAGGAAGGAAATTCCTCCGGGGTCTATCAACACACCGTTGGAGTGCCTGGAGAGCCCTGAGCCACGTGCTGTTGGAGGATGGGTGAATCCCCTTGGTAGGAAAGGGAACGCTGCTCCTATCTGGCTGCCCACCATGGTGAGAGGCAGATCTGTGGGACAAAATGGGAGGATAAGCCAAGACTGACAGCCAGCAGGGCTGCACGGAGCTGTGACACAGCTGTCACCTGTAGCTCTGGGCTGCGATGCTCTATGGCAGTTGCAGCAAAGGGGAGATTTAGGACAGCACAGCTTTCCAAGCACTTAATGGGTTTTTCTTTCTTCATAAAATCCTGCCCAGAGAACATTTAAAATTAAATGATTTACTCCACGATGCACTGGTTATTTGGTTTCTTCTGGCATCTCCCTGCCACAAATGCCCTCGAGAAGATCAGTTTCGACCTTCAGAAAACCTCTCTATTAGCATTTGATCTTGTCAGGCTCTCTACAGCCGCTTGCAGAGCTAAGTGGCATGTCTCAGTGGCTGTCTGCCATGCGTGCAGGTGCCAGCTGGCAGGGGCAGCACGGGGAGACTCCAGCACAGCAACACCCATACAAAGGGTGTACAAAAACTCGGGGGGAAACAGGGGGATAGGGGGCTCAGTGCAGCTTGGATGGACTCGCCCCAGGGCAACGGCCATATCCCCATGGCGTGGGGATGCCTGGTGCACCCTGGAGTCCCCAGGTCCATGGAGACAAATGGAGGCATGGGGCACCCGAAGGAGGCCCAAGGAATTATTGGTGGTCACTGCTTCCTTTGCTCTGTTTTTCCAGTGCTCTTGTTCTCTGCCAAGCATCTCTGTTTAGCTACCACTATTTACAGTCTACAAATCCCCCCTAAACACGATTTGCTCTCTACAGCAGCATCCTAATGGAAAGCCTGATTTCTCTGGTACAACATGGTAAAACCCACAGCACGGCCAAACATGACCCTGCCCTAAATACAGCTACTCTGCCTCAGCACCTACGAGTGTTGGGGTATCTAAGCCTATTTCTCACTTCATAATTCAGCAAGTATTTTATCCTGATGTAAAGTCTCACTGGAGGCTGGTAATTATCTATTAGATGCTCAGAATCAATGAAGCTTAGTTTTCTCCAGCTTGTTTAGTCCGTGATTCCTTGCTTTAGCTTGAAGCAAGGCTTTTTCTGCACTTGTGGTGATCTCTGTTCCACGCCAACCTTGCCTTGAGCCCATTCATCCCAAAGGCAGTTTGAAAAACCAGAATATCTCTCTTTGCCCAAAGTCCTGTTGTCCCAATGGGCCAACGGTGGGTGAAGGACCAGCTCCATGTCCCCCAGCTCCTACTTTCATGGAACACCCGGTAGAGCTGGCTGCAGGCCCACAACCCTCCAAAGAAGCCCTCTGCGAGGAATAACATCACTAATGGACATTGCGTGAATTGTCTGCCAGTAGGTCAAGAATTACTCAGATGTGTCTGTTATTCCAAATTATTCACTGATTCACGCGGCAGCTTACGCAGGAGCTCCTTGATTAGATTCCTCAATATCGAACGGCCCGCTCTTTGGCCCGACCTCCCCAGCCACGTAAGCCTCCAGGCCATAAAGCACTCTTATCCAAAATCTTGACCTCATGTTTAATTTTATCACCGTTGACGTTAGCGGAGGTTAGTTAAACTTAAGCACACGCTGGAAGCGAAGCTTTCCTGCGTCGGGGCCTCAGGACATTTCCCATTGCTGACTGATGACCTGAATTCAAAGATGCCTTTTCTCTGGCTTCGACGGGCTTCAGCTTGGCATGCACATAATTCCTGGAATCAGCTTTCCACCACAGATGATTGTGAATCAATCATTTGCTTTCTGAACGTGTTCCACAAAATTCCCTCAGCCTTCAACGTGCTGGCACCTTTCCTACCAGAAAATGAGTTGGCTCGACAGCTCTTAGGATAGCAACCACCCCAAGTGCAGCTCCCGCCTGGAAACAAACGAATTTCAATCCTTGAACTTTTGTGGGATGACCTTTTTCAGCACTTTCCCAGCTTTGGTGAACACCACTGTCAACAGAAATGGGTTTGTGGGCAGAGGGTGGCTGAGAGGTGAGCGCCAGGGCTGGCATATGGACACCGCTCAGCCCAGGGTGGTCTAGGAAAGGCTTTCATCCATTCAGCAGACCCTTGGGTATCTCACCTTCTTTGGATAACTCCATGGAAAATCCCGACAACACTTGGTATGAATTCATCTCACCTCACATTCGGTGTTTGGAAAGCTAGTTGTATGAATGAACCGAGTCATCCAAGCCCTCTCTCTGGTCACTGAAGGGATGAGCAGGAGCTCAGAGGCTGCTTTATCCCGGGTATCTGAGGCAACTGGTTTGGATGACATCACTCTAAAGCAGCTAACAGTTCCTTTCTTTGGCCATTGAGGGAACCCAGACAGCAGCTTTTGCTGCCGCAGCTAGCTTTTGGATGGCCGACACGGCTAAAGTGAATCATGCCCTTTGGTGCCCGTTTGCAGCTTCACAAAGCTCCCCGCTGCCTGTACAGCCCTGTCTGCAGGCACACGTCCCTGTGTTGCCCTCCATAGTCACTCCCAACGCAGGACAAAAGCTCTGCAGGCAGAGGACCCAACACAGTGACCTGCTTCCCTGTTTCATATGGCACCTCCCATGCCATCTCCAAGAGGTTGGATCCTCTTGATTTCACCCGCAATAGGGACTACCACAACAGCAGGGCCCAACTTTTGCTGTAGTTGAAAACAGTCCCTCTTTGCCTTTTCCTCAAGGGATGGTTTCATCCTTGTCTGGTGCTTTTGGGTGCATTCGGAGCCTATCTCTGTTCTTTCCCCTCCATATTCTCTGCTCTGAGGGCTGAGCGTGGGGTGGGCGGCTGTGTATTGCCATAATGCAGAGCATGTTTGCAAAGCGGAGTGAATCATTTCTGCCTATCGGTTTAATCGTCAAACGCCGCCTCTCTCCGCGAACCGCTCTCAAATAGATGATAACTTTCTCTAATTTAATCATTAGTCCTAATTATTCGATCCATCTCTCCTATTAATAACACGCAGTCGGCAGATTGACAGTAAACAGCCCCGTGCAATTATTTTGCTGGGTGAAGTTGGAAGCGCGAGCCGTGCCAGGTATTTCTGCTAGGGCAGATTGCATGGTGCATCTCCGCCTGCCGACCGCGTGGATCTGAAAGCCTAGAACTGCATTTCTGGTGTGAATGCCCCTGTTTGCAAAATGAACGCATGCCAAAAAGCTGCTGGTTCCCAGACTCAAAGGCACTTGTGTGAATATCTGTGAAAAGGGAATACAAAGAAGGACCGAAGCAGATATATTTTAAATAGCTCAATAAATCATCAGCCTTGAGTTTTCAGGAGGCGGCGTTCTTTGGGCTCACCACATGCCCACATGCAAAGTTACAGTGGGAATTTGCCACCTGAAGCTAAGAGTGACTTCTGGCAAGGGCGCATGAGAAGTGCCCGATATTTAATGTGCATGACGTTAATCAGCTACACTGTGTTCTCCTCTTCCAGCCACACCGAGATCCCCTTTAGCAGCATGTGAAGCCTCTGCCTTTCTTTCCCAGTGCTCTTAGGATCACAGGATCATGGAACGATTTGGGCAAGGACATCACCCAGCCACCAGCACATTCCTTACGGCTAAACAGCTTCGAGTTCACTGGTGAGGCTGCAGTCTTGTATTTCACTCCTACCAGGGAGCAAACAGGGACCTCCCTTATGCATATACAGCCCTAAATTTAAAGCCACCGGGGCATTCACCGTAAGAGGCCCTGATGCTCCAGCTCCCAACAAAAACCCCTGCAAGGGAAATCGCATCAACTTCTGATGGGGAGCGCTCATTCCCTGGTTTTGAATTCACCCGAGATGCAGAGTTTATTCAATTATTGGCCATCTAGAGAACAAAATGTGGCTCCAATCCAAATACCAAATGGGCAGGGGAGATGATGACAGCCAGGTTAACCCTTTACTCACCGTCCGGCTGGAAGGCAGAGTAGCACCGAGCTGTCCTACAGGCATGCATCACACAGCGCCAAGGTTTGAGCTATTGGCTCAGAGGTGGAAAAAGCTCAGTATGATGTGGTACCCAACAGGAGGATGCTCTATACACAGGCCTCCTTTTGTAAGGGGACCCCACGGAGCACAAAGGGCCTTCTGTCCTCAGGGGAGACCCACGGCTGGAAAACAACAAAGAGAGACACCGGGAAAGCGTCTGGTTCATTATTCCCCTCTGAAAAGCTCTCCAGCGTCAGGCTTTTTGAAGGAAGAGCCGGGGTGAGGAGGGGGTGTGGATTAAGGCCGAAATGTATTGGCAGAGGCAAGGAGGGGGAACGCGGCGGTGGGGCTGGCGAGATGCAATCCCTTGCCAAATGCCCTGGGAGGATCTCAGATGGGGCTGGCAGAGGGACCACGTGCCAGGCTCCGGCTGTAGCTCAAAGCCTTTCTCCTTGTGCCACAAGCTGAAGGGCTCAGGAGCACTGTCCTCATGGAGGATGCCTTCACGTGAGCTGATCAAACACAGGGGATGGAGAATATTCCCGCTGCTACACCAAGGTTGCTTTGTATTTCGGGACTGCTCCCAGTCACCCAAAGTCACAGCACATCCCCAGAGCAGCAGTAACACTGGTTTTGCCAGGGCTGTGCAGCCACACTGGCAGTTCAGGGGAGCAGCCTCATTCAGCACTGCCTTTTTCCATCTCAAAGCCCACCATGAGGTGTCAATAGGATTTCTACCAGAAGAGGAGAGGCTGGAGAAGGTTCCTGGAAACCACTCCAGTATTAAATTAGGAGCTGCAGGAGCCTTGCAGCATCCTCCTCACCGTTTGCTGCCGGTAATCTTGCAGAGCAGGATTTGCTCTCAGGGGACCAAGGAGAGAAATCTTTGCAGGGATGGGCTCGTCTTCCCAGCCTCCTGCGGGACAGGCAGGGATCGGCCCTGCTTGCCTTTGCCATTACCTAGCAGCAGGAGCCTGGCAGCAGGCAGTAGCGGCTCTCGCTTGGGCTGAGCTTGCCCTCTGATGGCAAACCCCGGTAGTGAGAACAAACCGGCTCTGCAAAGCCCCTTCTCTGCCCAGCTCCGATGCCGCTGAAGCATCTCAGGGCGCTGCTGCCATGCAAGCATCCTCAGCTCCTGGGTTGAAGCACGTCCGGAGAAGATGAAGCTAGGGATGGAAAAAGCCCAAACTAGGGGGAGAAGCCCAGAACTGAGATTAAATACCTCTCCCAGGCAGAGGTTGCATGGCTGAGGTCCAAAGGCAGTGAGGACTGCTAGGTGCTGGATTCTGTGCATAGTCCTAATTTCCAGTCTAGGTATCACAGAATGGCTTGGGTTGGAAGGGACCTTAAAGATCATCAAGTTCCAATCTCTGCTGTGGGCAGGGCTGCCCCCCACCAGGACAGGCTCCCCAGGGCCCCATCCAACCTGGTCTTGAGCACCTCCAGGGGTGGGACACCCACAGCTTCTCTGGGCAGCTGTGCCAGTATCACATTTTATTTCTCTGGCCACACATGCAAGGAGGGATGAGAGCAGTGACAGTGTGATGTCTGTTTTAATCATGAAAAATCCACATTGTACCTGGCTCTTTAGCCACAAGGCAGCGTCACAGTGATCCATCCCGGTGAGCTGATGCATGGGAGCAGAGCCTGGCAAAGCAGTGGGCAGAAGGCAAGAGAGGTGCTCAGCCATCAGGGAAATGTGTACGTGGGTCTTCAGACAATGAAAGGGACCTCAAGACAGGGCAGCTTTTCTTTGCCAGCTCCAGAGCCCTCAGGAGACTTCTTCCCAGCTAATCAGCAGAAACATCATTTTGTTTCTGGCTTCAAGGAGGAGATGCAGCAGGCACTGCCTTGGTCTGGGCAATGAAGAATAAGCGCTGCCTTGCACAGACTTGGTTTGGGTTGGATTAGGCTTATAAACTACACCACTGTCAATTCTGTTTCATGGGAAAGAAATCCAACTGGACAGAAATGCCAATGACAAAAGCCAACAGTGCTGCCCATCCACCATGCCCTGCAGATCCCCACATCCCTGCATCTGATTTCAGGAATTAAAGTTTGGAGATGTGTGTCTTCCCTTTAAGCAGAGGAAGGAGTGTGTCTAATGGGTAGGAACGGGGTCTCCCAGATAGCTGTGCTGCAAGTTTGCTTTAGGAGAAGTTGCTGACAGCCTAATTTTCAGATTTATGGAGCATTAAAGTTCCCATTGACTCCGTAACCAGGTGATGAATCTGTCTGTGCTTCATTTTTCCCAGCTAGAAAATGAGAAGAAATGGCATTTCTGTCACTGGCTAGCTGGGAGGTTAATGCAATGATTATTAATAAGGCACTCTAATGACCTCTGGAGCAGCAATTCCCCAGCCCAGAAGCAGCTCCTAGCAGGGGCTGCAGGGCTGCTGAGCAGACCAACAGTCAAAGGAAGCAGAAGTAATTTTCCTAATGGGTCACTGGCAATCAGCAGTGGAGCCCAGGACAGGACTGTGGCTTCCCCATACACCTGGCCCATGTCGCTCTGCATGGAAGGAAATGAGGTCTTCCTGGGGTTCTGCAGCCATGCTGACTGCAGGTATCACAGCTTCCAGTTGCACAGGTAAATGGAGCTGCAGGCATAAAAGGCACGAAACTATAATCAGCAGGATTTATGTATCCAGAAAAGCAGGACCTGCTACGAAGGCTCACTCATCTATAGATGCTACTTGTCTGCTCCTTCCTTTAGTGTGAGGTTCCTGCCTCATCCAACACACAGCTGTGCAGCACGTGGCCAGTGATCATCTTCAGAGGGTGGAGAATACGGTAAAAGAAGAGCAGTTTCCTACAGTTCTCCAAAATTTATGTGGTAGGACAAGGGAGAATGGTTTTAAACTAAAAGAGGGGAGATTTTGATTCAATGTCAGGGGGAAATTTTTCACTGGGAGAGCAGTGAGGCCCTGGGACAGGCTGCCTAGAACTGTGGGTGCCCCATCCCTGGAGGTACTCAAGGCCAGGTTGGATGGAGCCCTGGGCAACCTGTTCTAGTGACTGACTTAGTGGTTGGCAACCAGGGGGTTGGTACTAGGTTGTCTTTGAGGTCCTTTCCAACTCAAGCCATTCTCTGGTTCTGTGATGAGCTTTAAAACCATGTTCTTTATCCTGGTACAGTGCACAGGTATCTGTAAGTAGTAGTATCTAATCTTCCCCTAGGCTGCATGCATTGATCTTGGAACTGGTAATGCAAAGTAACACAGGGAAAGAAAGGTCTCTGGTGGTTAGCAGAAGCCATAGGCCGCTCAATATTCATCAGGGAAGCACAGACAATGTCTTTGCTTCCAGAGCCTCCAGGAACTCATAATGATTTCCTGAAGCTCAGTATCGTAGCGTTGGCCTTCAGGCACTGCAGGTACTGGTGCTCAGCTCCAGCCTGCGGACGTAGGCAGTGTTGTGAAAGACAGTTACACCAAGGGAAAACAGCACACCTCCAACATCTCTCACCTGTGTCATGTTTTCCTCCCTGGTGCACAGCCACCGACAGTATCAAGAACTTCATGGCTTTTCAATGACCAGACAGTATTTTGGTACGCATGAAGCATGCAGACATACTATTGCCTTTATTATTGCTTGCTACAACTTTGTTTTGTCCCTGGATAACATAGTAGTCCACTGCAGACACTCATCCCTGTAGCTTCTGATTGCTCTGGAAGACAAGGAAGTGTTGTTTTCCTTTCTTATAGCAAGAGGAAACGTAATGCACACAGACATCAGGCTCAGAGAAAGATGTTTTATTACTCCTCTTTGGCTTCCATTGAAATTCATGGAGACTCGTGTGTCAGTGTCGTTGTGGAGTTAGTCCTGCCACTTGCCAGCCAGAAGGCTACTTATGTGAGTAGGGTGCAGAGTCTTTGGCTCAAGACAAAACATGACCCCAAGAAAGGAAACTTCAATATCAACAATGAAGAGTTAACTCATGGGAGTGACTGAAGTGGCAGATGTCAGCTGGTAAAGGGGAGGCTGCTGACCCAGACTGTGAAGAGAAGAGGCTTTGACTTCCCTGGCTCAGTTTTGTCAGCCTGTTCGGATTGTTGTGGGTTTTTGTTTTTTAATCAACATTAGCAGTGAATACAAAGGGAAATGCCTGACTGTATCCTAGAGGTCAGCATCAGTGCCCCACAGCTGTCCCTGCACATCAGGATCCCTGGAGCACAATCAGAGCTGCGTTTGCATGCCTTTTGGGAGATGCAGGATCTGGCCATCCCTGGCACACATCAGGCTGCTGACCAACACTGCCAAGCCACAGCCACCATTTTCTCCCAGACCAGTTTTACCAGCCATCGTACTGGTTTTGCAGCCCACTGAAGGTGCACTCTGCTACCCGTGCTGGGAGGAGTGCTGCAGAACTCAGCTCTGTGGGCATTTCCCCATGCCTGGTTTTGGGATTACCGACTTTGGGGAATGCCCTGGACTTTCACCAGCTGCCTCGAAATCTCTTTAATCCTCAACAAGTAAGGCTGATGGCAGGCCATACAGTTACTCAATGCAAAGCAGGCTGCGTACTTCTACGAGCCGTTTGAAAAGACGCAACTGGCCTTTTACAATGCAAGTGGTGAGGCATTGGCACAGGTTGCCCAGAGAGG
>PPHD01019923.1:0-13879 GCA_002909625.1 Bambusicola thoracicus
CTAGCTAAACCAAAGAAAAATCTCATCCCACATTGTTCTTTTGTGAGTAGTTTTTGATCTAAGAGCCAGCAATTTCTTTTTGACACTAGAATACCCAACACCTCTATACAACATTATTAAGCCCTTTCGAATTTATTTTTATATTCTTCTTGCCTTGAAGCTTCTGTATTTAAGCTCCAGAGTTTTCTGACCCTGTCTCAGCTACGCTTGCAGTTCCAGCAGTAATAGAAACCTCTAACTTGCAGTACGCATCTGAAAAATATCCTCCGTTTTAACAGTTACTTGCTCTCATGTTCTCTCTTCCAAATTTAATCCATCTCAGAATCTGGCCACATTACACTTGATGAAGGCATACTTGCTACTCTGAGGCTTGGGGTTTTTTGCCCTTTCTGTCATCCTGCCCTGCAGCCCCCCGTAACACTGGGTTGCTGGTGCTACAATGCTCATGCTGCAGAGAGCCGTGGCCCCCAGGTTGGGTGCCAGGCCCTGAGTTCTTCATCACATGGATGCATCAATGGGATTATATATGGGGTGTTATTCTAGCACGCACTTGACAACACTAAAGTAATATCCCTCCGTGATGTGCCCCAAAGCAGAACTTTGCCCAATGGAAATCAGAGTACAAAAATGTGTTTTACTTTTACATACAGGGAAATGTTTTCATTAACATTCGGCTCAAAACTTGACAATCAAAGTGAATATATGTTGGCACTAAGCTTTTAAGGGGACAGAAAAATACCATTCATATTTCAATTATATATTTACTCTATTTGAATACTCTTGTTTTACAAGAACACTTCACAAGCAGGTTACTTTCACTAGTGCTTGGAGTAATTCTAGCAATTTCTCGAATTTAATTATAAAGTCATTAGAGAATAAGAGACAGGAAAATCTTGTGTATTTAAGAGCATGTCAATTTATCCTTAACTCCCAAGTGCAATTAGCTTTTTAAATTTATCTACTGTAGTATATCAGTAAGGAAGATTGCCCTTCCTTTTCTGTAAACAAATCTAAGATCATCAGGAATCGAAACAATTAAATAGTTACTGTGTTTATTTTCACATTAGCAGGCTCCAGTGGTTTACCAGTGTTTTAGGCAGGTTTTACTCCTACCCATGTTCCAGTGATACTAAATAGTATTTGTTTCCACCTGCCATTCTGATTACATAAGTCCTGGCAATCAACTCAGAGTGGTTTCAGTCTTGTAGTTACTTGAAGGGGAGCAGAGCATTAGAATCTGGAAGGCTGACAAAGCCTTTAATTCTGCTACTCCCTTTTGAAACCAGTGGAATTAAACCACCAGATTTCATGCACCACCTTTCCTCATTAGCATTTGATCATCTTTTTTTTGGCCCATTTTGCAAAACGTCAAGTATTTCAAGACTGATCTCCCTCACTGCCTTTCAAGGAAGCCCCATATCATGCAGAATCAGTGTTTGAGGAGAGGAACCAAGCTCTTTTGTAGTATAATTCATTTTGCCATTGAACATTAAAGAAATAGAGATGAAACTCCTGATGAAAGAAATGAGAATTTTTCTGTGTTACTTGATATGCTGAAAAGCTATCCAAAGAGCCTTTCTGAATAAATTTGGTGATTCTGGTATCTTGCAGAAACTTTCTTTCCTTTAAGCTTTTCATTTCAAAAGATTTCAATTTAATGCCTAAAGATTTTCTGGATCACATGTACAAATGATCTCCTGCACTGGGATGTCCTTCAGGTTGTATCGGTGATAATATGCACATGATCCGAGTTGGAGCAGTACAACATACTATCATGTTAGAAGTTTAAAATCTCAACTATTTAACGAGTAACAGGAACTACCAATTTGCAGACATTTTGTTTTGTTTTTCTGTGATTCTGGTCCCTTCCACCAGTACCCACATGGTGAGCTTTTCTGCAGTCAGCTTTGTCTATTTCTGTACTTAATTACACCTTTAGGAGATGAGTTTTCAAGGGCACTCATCAAATTAACAAGTTCTTCAGAAGGTAGTAGCTGGACTTAGAATATACGTATGCTTTTTCTTGACACAGGTGATATTTCTCTCTCTCTACAAACCTTTTTTTGTTGTAAGAAATAAGACATCATCTGCGATTTAGGAAAATGTTCGAAACTAAGACAGTTAACATTTGTGCCTTTCCACTTCTTTTCCTCTAGTATAGCACTGCAGTAAATGTAGTGTACAATATGTGAAGCTACGTATTGAAATAAAAGACCAAACCTGTTACCAGTTTCAGGTACCATCCTGTAAATCAAGAGTAAGTTCTGTGATTTCAGTTACCTGTACTTAACTGGTGGGTTTCAGATACAGGAGAAATGAGAGAAAACAAGAGAAGAAGGGAGGAACAAGGAAGAAAAGAACATAGGAGGACAGAAGTGACAAGGTTGTCACAGCTTCTATTTGAAAAAAAAAACAGGAAAGTAAATAAATAAATAATGAACAAGAACATACCTCTCCATCTTTTCATCTTCTGCCATCCTCAGCTAATAAGGCAGGACAGTTCTGCTTATTTCAGGGGGAGTCCAGTGACACAGTAACACAGAGGCACCTATTAAGAAGACCTGAAAGTTAATAATAAAGGTTGAGGTCTAGTAGCCTTGTTCCTGTGAACTGTTGCAGAGAGGCTGTGAGATCCCTTCCTATCATTTTCTCTAGTACCTCTCTGGGATTAGTGTGCCTCAGCAGTACCAGTGATCCATGCATGAGGGAAGTCATCATGATTCTTACATGATCACAGAGGGCTGTAGTGCAAATGAGTCAGCACCAAAGACCCTCAATAAAACCGATAAAACATCTTGTTAACTGGGCTGAACAACAGAGTAAGTGTTCAACACAACCGTGATTCTGATTTCGTTGAATATAATATTGTTCATGGAAAAGCAAGAAAAAAGCTACAGAAAGAGAAAGCAATGCTGTGAATTTAGCACACAGAAATATGGTCAAGAAAAGGAAGATGAAAGGTTACACTGCAGGTAGAGTTCCCAAGAGAATGTCTGGCTGCTGACGCATGAGGAAAGCATAATGTTAACTGCAGCCTTTTGCAGAAGAACGGGCTGTGCCCTGGTTAGCTTTGTGGAATATGATAAAAACAAAAGGATGCTGAGTGGCAGGAGACATCATAATGACATTAGAAGGGAGCAGGAACTTGACATACTACCACTCACGTATAAAACCATCTGAAAGCAGACTTACAATTTCTACAGCTCACGGAGTTCTTGGGGATATAGAATCTGTCTGTTAAGTATCTGCTTCCTCACACAGCACATCACCCAGGCTTCTAGCAAGTAGCAATAACTAATTCAAAGGAAATACCTCATTGGTATGATTTTTATGTTTGAAAGACAGCCATACTCAGAAGAAATTTTTGCACTTCACTGATGATTTTGACCACGATGGGGTGATGACCACTATTTTATCATAAGCCTGAAAACAAACAAAAGCAATTCAAGAAAAGGCTAATAATCAATTGCCTCATACTATGAATTAAAGCTGAGCAAGCCTTGGGACATACTACAGATAGTGCAACACATATGGTATATACACACACGCACATCCCAGTGCCGGAGGGCATTTTTCTAAACTTCAAGTTTTCTTTGAACTCTTCAGTCTTTCCTCTGAATTTGATGGCTCTGAAGATAACAGTAGTTGTCTGCTTCTTCCTTTCAACCCTCCTGGAATTTCTGGTGATAAGTCCTCAGTTGCTTTCATTTTCACCCTTGAATTCATTTTGGTTTTTATGGGAGCAGTGCAATGTCTTTGTTCTCTACCATTCAGTATTCCCACTTTCACCCTATGTAGATATGTGTTAAGCTGTAATATGAGATAATATCTGATATAGTAAGATTTATAAAATACTTTGAAATACACTTAAGAAACACTGATAGAGAAGCACAATGGATTGTTATAATCTGTCCTCCCTGCACCATCACTTGTAAACAGCCTAACAGGAGTATCAGTATAAACGTTAATGATAGCAGCACTGTCTTGGTGACGGAGGGATACCGTGGGTCTTGTTTAACTACCGTCAGTATTTCTGTGATGTTGCACATGAAACCTATTAACAATATTAACATATAATTAATTAACATAATAACAATCAGATAAAATCTGATTACAATAATGTTATATACTCATACGTTGAGATATGCGTCTTCACACTCAACTAATTAGTTGGCACTGACTGTTTTCACTTTGCTTGGTGACATGTGGTATATAAATCATTACAATATGCTAAATGCAAATGGTTGGTAATAGGGTAACCATCTGCTCACTGTTGGAAAGTTTGCAGAGGAATATAGTAAGCTGTACTTCTAATAACGATGCTACACTCACATCCCTGAAATACCAAATATCTAAAAACAGCTGCCTCCACTAATGCCAATGTTACTAATACGTCTCTTACCCTTTTCATTTTCAGAAGTAAACTACATATTGTAAGAGATAATTTTGTTCTTCAGTATGAACTTGACTTCAAGGCTAGAGCCTGCAACAGTAATGTGAACCACCATGTTCTCAGAACGTGATCTTTCTCTTAAATTGTGTTGAGTGCTTTTGAGCAGCCAATAAATAACCAGACTACCCACTCTTTCTGGGACATCTTTTCTTCCACAAATATAATTAAACCTTCATCCTCCTCTAAACCCCTCCTGCCAGGCCCTTTTCCAGGGATGACATGATTTTGTACGTGATAGATTGTTGGCACATTGCTGTCTGGTAATGTATTACTCTGAAGACCATCAAAGAGTGCCTTCCATCTAATAATCTACCATGCCCTATGAGGGCTAGAGATCACCACTGCAAAGAGGGATCAATTATTTTACCACGGACATGTATTATCAGGGGCTGTCACATACTTTCTTAATGAGCATTTCTGGATACCCAAGTGACAAAGTAGTGCATTGGAAAATTAGGAGCGGGACAAGAGTGAAGGACTGCCTGCCAAAGTGGAGGCTGTGCCTTCAAGCCAGAGCAGCTCCTTCTTTCCTTACCCATTCAGTCATTTGCTGGTCAGGGTCACTGTCACAGTGCGCGTACGCTGGCTCCCCTGTAGTAATATATTGCATTATCGCCTATCAGAGAGATTAATACGTTCACATGCTGAATTCCCAAGACACAGCTCTGAGCATTAAAAAAAGCTGATGAATTAATTCAGCTCCCACTGACTGAATGTAAAAGTTTGTGCTTTCATCATAGTCGGATGGCAGTGCTGCTATTGCTTTTTTTGGGCAGGAGGGGCTGTCTGTTCGGGGGTTATGCCTGGCATGGCGGTGTCTGAATTAGGATTGTGCTCCTGGAGAAGCACCTGCAGGGGAAGAGGCTGCAGGAGAGCTCATTAGCCCTGCAGTTCTCAGCCCCTGGATGAATTACACAATGAGATGCTTGCTCTACGGGATCTCATAAACCTGCGGCTTTGTGTCGGTATGCTGTCCTGCAAAGCTATCCGAGTTCAAAAAACGTTGAAGGGAGACAGCTTTATGCTAACGCATTTTCCTTTGTTGCCTTGCAGAAAAGAGGAGCTGTCTGAACACAAATTTGGTGACTCCATTTTGATTCACAATGAATGCTTGTCTGTTTCAAAATGGGGTGTCTGAACTTTGAAGATATCTATAGACAGCAGGTAGGATGAGTAGTACTTTATAATACCTGAAAGGCACGGTGTCAGCACTGGGAATTTGATAAGCTGAGGTCCTGAATTGGATTCCAGCCATGGTCACAAGTTTGAGGAAGCTCTCATTTCAAATTGGAAGCAGAGGAAAAACAGGATTCTTTCTCTTTAATTGCATTACTTTTATTGAACTGAAGCATTGCTTCAGTTCCCAGAACGCTTTTTGTATATTTTAATTCAAGTTAGTAGAGACAGAACTGTAGCAGGACTGTTTATTGTTTCTGACACGTTACTCATTTTCCCATTCAACTCCCTTGTGCATTAAGAATTTCTAGGTTTGGGGATACTGTTTACCAAAGTCATTATAAATAAATTAATTTGCACGTTTTTGACTTGGTGATATTCCTAAGGAGCTTTTGTCTATAGTCCTGTTCAGAACAGCCATGCCAGTAAGGCACACATGAACTGGACCCCACAAACCTTCTGGTGGTGCTTTGCACAGAGAGGAACATTACATTCAAGCCCTTCATAGAGAAACCTTTTAGTTTTATTTCATGTATGCTGCTAGCATTCACTGTGACACAAATCCTGGCAATCAGATGCTTTCCATCTGTTGTTTTCAGAGGAGAGGGAGGGTCATCTGAGAGATTTGAGGTTTGTTAGCGTTGCATACCCCGGGCTGTATTTTTATAGCCTCATCATGCTTTAATTGGCTCTAGATCTTCTCATTATATTTATTGAACTGTGGGCCAATTTTCCCTTACTTAGAGCCAGGGTTGTAGATTTTGCCATATAAGCACAATCAGGAATTGACTTGAAAAACCATTTCAAAACATTATCATCTTCCCCCCAGGCAGAGCACAGCACAGCACAGCAGTTCCTTGACCTTCCACAGGCAGGAACAGGGTGCAGAGACAGCAGGTGGGACAGGGGACAGAGCTGCAATATGAGAAGGCGTCTGTTTTGTCAGTGACCCACCTTAGGAAACGCTCCTTCCACACCACTCCAGCTGCTCATTTCTCACCATTTTCACTTCTCTTTTTGGTGATCATCGCTCCTTCAATCGTATCGCACAAGGAGTCGCTGCCTATGTGGCTCAAAGGAGGCATGGAAACCTTCATCAGGAAAAGTAAAAATGAGATGTGAAGAGTAGAGGAGAGGGAAAAACATGAATGTCTCAATTTTCAGTGAAAAACAAACCTATTACTCTTTGTCAATGCAGAAAATTGCTTATCATTTAGAGGCTTCATTAAAGACACTGTGCTTATGGAAGCATGCCTTGTTTCCTTTGAAAACTCCTGAAATAATTCTTCCAGCAGGACAGCAAAACAGCAAGGAGCCAGTTACATTTTTAATCACTAGCGTCCCGTAGGAATTGCAGTCTGCCAACAAGGGCAGCTCCTTCCCATTTGCAACACAGGAAAAGAATTGAGAGATCAGAAGCTGTGGATCCAGGATGGTTTCTTACAGTTATTAATGAGCTAAAGATCAAAAAACCTGAGTGCTATTAACTGCTAATATTCTGCTGCTGAAAATGTTTAACCCAATCCACAACCTCTCTCTGAACAAAAAATGGTTTTCATTTCAGTTTTCCATTTGATTTTTTCTTTCTTCTGAATCGTGAATGTGGACTAGAGAAACAACTGGATGAAGACAAAAGGGAAAAGTGAAATAATGGTATATTTCTCTTCCACTGATCATATTTCAAAAGAAAAGGAGTACTGGTACTGCAGACTCAGACCAGATGGCATTATGTTACCTTCTCATCGGTTAGTCACTGCAGAGGTGATACACAGCGTGGTGATTCTTTCCTAGATCAGCCCTTTGATGTGAATGGCAGCAATTGCTTTATTTCTGATACGTACAAATACCTCATTTAGAATACGGTATCTTAAAAGATATCCCTGGACTTCTATTTTTTTTTGACAGAGTCAGTGTGAGAGATGAAATTCTGCAATCTCTCTGTTCCAGTAGTTACTTTTGGAGAACAGCACAGGCTTTGGATCCTGTGGTCTGTACGTTTGCTTGTTTGTCTGTTAATGCTTCATTAAATATACATGTTTGAAATAGGAGAGATGCAGCGGAGTGATACCACCAGCATGACAAAGAGTTGTAAGTTTATTCCAAACGTAGGCAAAGTCTATTAACATAGTTCACTGGTTTCCTTACTGCATGGTCCTACCCAGATTTCAGCTAACATATGCACAGTTAATGTATAGCTGACATTCAGCCTGTCTGCAAATTATGGAGAGATTTATGCCCTTCCTACTCCCAGGGAAAAAGTTCTGCAATTTCAAGTGTGCTGAATGTATGCTGTAACATGAGGAAAGCTTTTGCAAATATTGCTGCAATACAAACATAATTAATAGAACATAAAGTCCAGTCTCTCCCTATCCAGGAGCCTCTCAATCATTTATAACTCTTCAAATGTGTACTTTCTTAAATCCTCCTTTGCTTATCACCTTAAAAAAATTAAATACATAACAACCCACAGATTAGAAATTTCAGCTGCCATAGGGAGTAGGTGAGGCTTCATCTTGAGAGTCTTGTGGCAGCAGCCAAGTGCACTTGTTCCAGCCTAGCAGCCGCAAGAGCGGGTGATAATAAAACCAAATGTTGTACCGCTGTTTTGTCAAGGTATTACAGAGTTCTCGATCTACACTACATTTAGCTCAAGAGGAGCCTGTTACAAACTAACTTTTCGTATTAAAAACAAAAACAAAAAAAACCTTCAGTATTCTTCAGAAGTAGGCTCAGTATCTGATAATCCAGAGATTATCATAGAAGGGTAATGCTGAAACAAAACACAGGAGTGTTTTCTGTTGAAGAAATTTAAAAAAAAAAGGAATTAAAATGTTACATTCTGAAAGAAATGTTCAACTTCTGCTATAGTAAGTTTGGACAGGTGCCAGAAGCTTGCTCCCTTTGTGATAGTATTTTACGGCTGCTAAGTGATTTGGTTCAGTCGATTTGCTGTATATCACAACAAAAACATATATAGCATTAAATCCACAAAGTACTGCACTTCTCCCCTCTTGAGGTTTTCTGTGCAATATGAAAGCAGAGAACAGCTTTAACAAGATCTGGGTGCCATCGTGAGTCCGATGTAATCCTCCCCTCCTAGCTGCATAGGTCACTAGGAGGAGATAAAACAGTAGATGAGAAAAGGCAATGAGCAGTAATGGTAGTGATAGGAGGTCACAGCTGCTATGGGCACCGTCCCGAATCCCAGTGGAACTGCCTCCTTGCCCCTCCTTTGCAAATATCAGCGTTTGCGAGAGAGAACACCAGCACTGAAATATATCAGATACAAACACTCATTCCTTCATCCCCAGAAGCACTGCTTATGAACATGTGTCCTAACGATGAGGCTATTATCCTTTTCTTTTTTTTTCTTTTATGTATTTGCATAATTCAAAAGGTTTCATAATTATGCTGAAGTTAGTAAGAAGATAAAGCTCAGTGCAATGCAGGAGTTCTTGTTATAGTTCTTGCACCTTGTCTCTTCCTACCAGTCAGGTCTTCAGGACAAATCCCTCTTCTTTTCCCTGTACGGCATCTTTCTGTCAGTGTGCAAATAAAGCTGAGCAGTGGTCTCCTGCCCATGGTCTGGGGCGTGCTTTAAGACCAGAAACTGTCACACACCATCTGAACATGCCCCAAAGACGATCCTGCCCATAAGGCATCTTACTACATCTGTTCTTCACAATATACTGCTGCTTGATAAGTGGATGCTGATGGACAACCCTGCGTTAACAACTTTGTTTTTCAAATCTAGTTTCTTCTTCTGCCTACATCTGCTAGGTTTTCTATTTGTTTATTGTTGTTGTTGTTGTTTTACTATACGTATATATACACACACATATTTTACTTTCAGATTAGCTCAAATATTCTATGAGAACAGAAACAGCCCATAGATTTCCACTCAAGTTTGATGCTGAGGAAGTCTGTGTGACATTTCAGGGAAAAGGATAAAATTTGTATAGGGTTTTGAAAGCTGTGTTAGGCAAGATAGAAATGCAAAGGTTTATTCTTCAGTATAAACATATACTGATTGTTTTTGTCAGCAGTATTTCTCAATTGCTTTCCCCTGTGACAGGTTTACATTATTCATAACTTACAATCTATTCCTTACATTTTCAGTTCTAACAGTTTCTTGGTGGAGGTCACAGAATATGAAGTACTGATTTGAAATATTTGAAATAAAAATGAAGTTGTTCAGTTCTTCTATTACATGGAATGTCATAGTCACAGAATCACAGGGGCTAGAAGGGACCTCTGGAAATCCCCTGGTCTAACCCCATGCTAAAACAGGTTCCCTAGCGTAGCTTGAACGGGAAAGCATCCAGGACAGTCTTGAATGTCTCCAGAAAAGGAGACTTCACAACCTCTCTGGGCAGCCTGTCCCAGTTCTCTATCATCCTCAAAGTAAAGAATGTTTTCCTCATGTTTGTATGGAACTTCCTACGTTCCAGTTATGCTAACAGAGCTAGAGATAGAATGACCCAATACTTCTTTTTTGGTATCTGAGGTGCCTGTGGGAAGCTAAGCTGCTTCTGGCATACCTCAAGCACAACGCACGTATGCAAACGACTCATTTCTGCAGCAGAAAGAATAGGCATTTTTGAAGTATAAATTATTAACAAGAGAAATATCTGTTAGGAACGAATAAAAATATTTTCTGAATTCAAGCTACATTAGTAAAAAATTCTACTAACTTTTTTAAACCTTAAAAGGGATAAAATTTTAGCTTTGGAATTATTTTTGTTCAGAAAGCTATCAAAAATTTCCTTTAAAACCTGAAAATAAAACCACACATTTCATTTCATTTGACACAAGTGATTTTTTTCCCCCCTTTGTTTTTTTTTTTAGTTCAGCCAGTGAACTGAAAAATCAATTATTCTTGCAGCTCTACTGGCAAATAATTCTTATCATAATAATTCCAGAAAGAACTATACTGTGACAAGGACTTTATATTGTATGGAATTTGAAAGTTAGAAAATGGAAGCTAGCATGATAAATAAGGAGAAATGTTCTGTTCAGTTTTGTCACTTTTCTTCTGTCACTTTTCTTTTTAAAATTATGACTTCCAATCAAGATGAAAATAAGAAGAGGGAAAAAAAAGGAGAATGGAAATAGTTTTCAACATTTTAAAGTGGATTTGGACTGTCCATTTTGATAATAACAAGAAACATCCACTTCCCAGTTATTGTAGATGGAGCTGTGAGTCCTAAGCATTTTGAAAATCAACCCTAATATAAGTCAAGGAAACAAGAGAACAAAGCCACTCTTGAAATACTTAGATTCACTTGCTCTGAACAGTTACTTTTACAGCTTGTTGTTTTGATAGTTATTTCACAAATATCTCAGAATATATTCCAGAGAGGAACGTAGGTGCTTTGAAAATGAAGAGGTGTTTTTGAAAAGAGTATGGGTGCTTTTTCATTAGCCCTAAAGTTTAAGTTCAGCAAAATGATTTTTCAGAAAGAGGTTAATTAACCTGCCCATGTAGTAAAGTCTTTTCTTCTACTTACCCTTTATGAGAAGCATCAAAATGAGTTTCCACCTGACTACATCAAGATCAAAGCTGAGATGATGCAGCTCTTGCGTGGAGTATGCCAGGTGCTTTTCTCTTTCTAGCAACATACAGCAATGGCAGCACTGCAGAGGGAGAGATACAGTTCAAAGTCACTCAAAAATATCTACCAGGTCAAATGTCAAACAAGTCATGTTAGGATTGTCAGGCAGCAGGAGCAGCAGAAAGGCCTTTCCTGTTACTGACCTCGGTAGGAACAGGACAGAGCTATTCACTGCTTTCAGAGAGGTCTCTCTTCTTCCAGAGAGACCTTGCACTCAATATGACACAAGTGCCGTGGGCCCTAAACACCCCACCAGCCCTTCCTGGGTCCCTGCACATAAGGCCCCTGCCCTGGCTGATGCTGCAGGGGCAGCGAGAGCCCCAGCAGCCTTTGCTCCATGCAGGGGACACCAGCTGGGATGGCGGCATTTAGCATCAGGACGATGCTGTGCTCCCCTGATGAGGATCAGTCCTCCAGGGACCATACCCACTGCCCCTCCCAGGCACACTGCTTGCAGCACCACAGGCACGTTTGTCTCCCTCAGAGGCAACCCGTTGCAGCCCATCCATCGCTCTTCTATATATATCATTCTGCAGCACTAACTACCGAGGGCACATTTAAACCTTTAAATGAGTTCATAGGAGGTCTCTTAAACAGAAATGCTTTAAAATCTTTTGAAAAGAGCAACAGATGTACTGCTTCACAGAACTTGTTTCCCTGGTGTGGAATTCTGCGCACACCATGGATATTTTTATGCTGCTTTTCTCTATTATAGTCCTCAAAAAGCTACAGCAATCAGTATGAAATTAACCTTGCTTGTTTCTCATGTAGCAGAAATGCTGCTCCTTGACTATGGCTTGTGGAAACAGTTTATTCCACACTGTGACACAATAGGTACTGCATCATGAGTCTTTTCTTATGCTGAAGAAAGTAAAGGTATTTCTGCCTCTCACACGTCTGGCCAGAGATAATTGTTACCAGAAATCTGTAACAGCTCACTTAGCGTAATTCTGCCTAAGAAAAGAGAGGGTTTTTCCCCCACTGCAGAGAGTTAGGAAATATTTTTGAATGATATCGTAAGCACGTCCTCGCGGACAGTAATTTAATGTCCACAATTTTAGACCTCCCACACAACAAATTGTTCCTTTTCAGCAATGCAATGGGAAAAAAAAACCTTCATGGTACCAGCTGGTAGCTGATCCTGTGAAATCCTACTTCCAAATAAAGACGGGAAGCTTGGTGCAATCGCTAGCAACCTAAAGCAGTTTTCTTGGGATTGCTGCTAAGCAAATGTAAGACCAGTATTAATTAAATTAAATTAAAACAACAACAAAAAAAACTCTATCAATGAAACATAAAGCAGTAATATGCAATGCCTTCAAATCTAATGTACAAATTCGTACCAAAATAAAAGGGAAAGTAGGAGAAACAGTGGCTCCTAAAGTCTCTTTAACTTTTGCTGAGTTTGTTATGCTACAAAACTTTGTAGTGCCACACTGCTATACCTTTCATCTGAGGCTTTTCCATCATATTCACGACTTACGGTACAGACCTGTTTGTCGTACATAACACAATATAGAATAACCAAACAGGAGTTCTTACAACATAGTGCTCAAACTCTGCTGGGTGACTGTATTCCCTAACATTTATGCACCGTCAGGGCAACAGCGACACAGTACTAGCAAGCTAGGTACTACCAAAACAATCACTAGCCTTGTTGGTGCTGCCTACTGAGCAAATGCTCAACCACTGCTCAGTTAACAGCACTAGAAAAAATTGTCATTATTAATGTTCATCTCGGTGAGAGATTTTGCTTCCTCTCCCAAAGAGACGTGGCTATCCCCAGCTTTGGCTTCCTCAGGTAGGTAATAAAGTCTTCCTCTTTCGGTGACTAAATGTTAAAGCAAAATAGATGCATAGAAAAAATTCCATAAAATACCAACATCCTACCTTTTCAACAGTTGTGGCCCTGAAAGGAGATGACACCAGGACTTCTCATCTTCCACTGACTTCCACTTTTTATTCCACGCTCTCAGTTGCCATTATTGTGTACTCAGTCATAAAAATACGAGTCTAGAATAATATGAATGAAAGGTGGAAACAAATTAGGCCACATTTCAGACAACATGAATGTAATTTCATTCATTATAGTGGAACCAGATGGACTTACATCAGCTTAGAATCTGTGTTCATGGGTAAAATTATCTGTGGAACACACTGCTGGCAAACTCTTGCGTATCTTCTGTCTGCTCTATTGACACATTTTCATGAAAACTAATATCTCTGAAGGTAAAAAAAATGAGCATTTGGAAAGGTGAAGTAAAGTAGTTCTGTATAGCAGCTAACAACAGCTCCCTTTTTCAGACAGATTTGTTTCAGCTTTAATACTTAGATACTTTAATGAGTGTCCTTACACAGACTCCGAAAGAGACACAGGGATATCACTGCTGTTATCCTACTGACTGCAAATTTTCTTACTGTGTTCACACCAACAAGACCCTCAAGCACATTTATGGGTTCGCAGCCTTAGTAAGGTATTTGGTAGGAATACATTAAATAGTATCTCCCTTCCTTTCCTGAACTGAACTTCCTTCGGAAACTTAAAATCTTTTTTATGCAGTTGTTTACAAGAGAATGTGAAATGTGAATTAGAAGAAATGTTCAGCCATTCCACTTGGCTAGGTGTATCTAAGTA
>PPHD01019924.1:0-12038 GCA_002909625.1 Bambusicola thoracicus
GGAGGCTGCTTAGGTAGCATGGGGAGCTGGCAGGAGCCTGGGGACAGCAACCTCCAGGTGCAGGAGTGGCCACCCAAATGGTATCTGGGAGCATGAGCAGATGCTTGTGCAAACCAGCATGGGGCCGTGTTGTGGTGCTGCACTGCAAAAGGGCAGTGCGTGGCTGGAAGGAGGGAAAGGCTGCCCAGGAGGAGTTTCAGAACACTGCCCTGACATGGAGGGGTGGTGTTAGGAAAACCCATCTCGTGTTGAGACTTGAAAGGGAGGGCTTCCCTGGAAAGGGTAACCCAGCTGCTAAGTCCCCCCTTTGGCTTTCGGAGCCTGCAGCTGACTGGCAGTGGGATGTGGCTGAGACACCAGGAAGCAGAAGGTTGCTCTTATGGTCCATGCTTTTCTTAAAATAAGCTGCAAAGATGGTTAATTTTAAAGCAGGCAATATCCACGATAGCGTACAGTGGTGACTTAAACGTTTACTTTATGATGGCATATGTTATTTCTTCAGTTATAGCAGGCGTGCTAATTAAATATGGATTTATATTACTGAAAATCTTTCAAATATCTGATACAGCTGTGAGCTGAAGTTTATTTTGGCACACTGAACTCTGCTGTCCTCTACAGTTTATTAAATGCTTAATTGGATCCCTCTGGTCTTTCAGTTTAACCACCTGAAAACTACTGTCTGAGAAACAGTGACCTTTGTGTCACGATCATAATTATTTTAGAGCTCTGGGAAGCAGAAATTAATTGTTATTTTGTGTAGTAAATAGTTACTAATTAAACTTGAAACTTTGGTCTTTAGCACGTCGGGGTCTCATTCACCTTAATGGCAAACTTTCTTTGATTTCAATAGCATCAAGGCCTGGTCCAAAAAGAGTAAAGAAATAGCTGTGTACTTTTCCAAATAAATTGGAATACAGAAATATGCTGTTTTCGAGTCCTTTTGATTCCAGCAAGAGTAACTTTTGGCTGTGAAGATGTTTTATTGACAGCTTAATACCATTTCTGTTGGCCTACTCTTCCTTCTCTGTGTCTCCAGATGAGTAATTTGTGACTGTTTTGGTGATCCTTCAAGGGTTTCACTGATAGAGTTGTCATCATTTTTAGAGTTTTGTTTCCCAAATTGCTTTTTGTTGTACAGCATTTTTGTGTTGAGATGAAAGCAAACTTTATCCTAATTTGGACCTACCAAGATTTTCCTTTCCAGACTCTATGAAGGATCACAGCTCGCTCACCTTATCCCACTCTTCATGTTGGACATGAATGAGACACCAAGAGGTGTAGTAAAACGTGCTCACGATTCTGTGTGAGTCCCCTCAATGTGACATTTCCAACATATGGTATTTTTTATTAAAACAAATGAAAATTTAGAGATCTGCAGATTTATATTGTTGGTTTTTTGCTAGACGTAGAAACTTCAGTTAATTGAACGTTGGGAGCTCTATTGCATGTGACAGAGCAGGGGAAGTGAGTGCAAGCTGCAGGCAATATATTACTTCTTACAGATCATTCTTCAAGATGTTTTTTTAAGGGTAGCACAATCTGAGCTCTGTATTCCCTTTTCAATCCAGAATGATGACGCACTGCTGACACAACTGAGACCTGTACCAAGGATGACTGCGTACCTGTCCTCGAGCTCATCCAGCGTACAGAGAATGACTCTTCAGTTGTAATGGGAGATGTAAATATTTTACAGATTTGCTCTCACAGCAAACAGGAGTGTTTAATAAGTGAATACTGCACATATTTTAAAGATGAGGAACCTGGATACATAGAAGGGAGGTGATTTGGAGTGACAAGGATGACAGGAGGCTAGTGACGATCAGGAATTGATTGTACTTTTCCTGAATCTTGGCTCATGCCTTACTGCGTCTGTTTTCTCCCAGTTAGGAGACGCCTCTGTTCCCTTACAGGAGTACCTGCCAACAAGTTTCCTCTAGGCTGCATCTTATGCAACATCTCTGCATGCTGAATAGAAAGGATGTGCTGTGTCATCAATGCAGTTGTCAGCAACTTAAACACAAAAATTGATGAGCAACAGCCAGTTCTGCTGGTCAGGTACAAGAACAGTCTTGTAGTGCATGACAAAGGAGGTGCTAACTGGTTGAACCCCATACATGGGGTAGGGAAGTGCAAGAGCCCAAGTCTTTGACTTATTTAACAACAGTAAAACCAACTTATTTTGAATTTTGTGCTAAAAGTCCCTGAGTTCAGTGGTTCAGGTTCTGCATGGGGCTTCCCACTGAGATCTGGCTGAAATCTGCCAGTCTGCCCCTCAGCAGGGCCACCATGGGCTCTCTTCTGGAATCTCTCCTTTATGATCGTCTGTAATTGGCATTCCTCTTCATCAGAACTTTTTGGTGACAGTTGCTTTCTGTTAGTGGACATCATGAGCAGGGAGAGATTTGTGTCGATGGGTGACACCCAGTGAAAGGCTGAGATCCCCCTTTTTATCCCTGCCTGTAGGGAGTGGGGCAATAACCAACCATTGTGTAAGATTTTGGCAGCAATACTTAACTATTTTCCTCAGTAATCCCATCACAGTAGCAAAAATTTCCTTCATACTGGAATTTAACTATTGGAAGGAACACTGTCAGTGTGATGGTAGACTTTTCTAATCGCAAAGCTTTCCATCTTGGTTTTATTAAGTCAGATTTTCTTTGTGTGGTCTTCCTTTACCCATGATCCAAAATTACTGGGATTGCTCTGTTCCTGTTATTTTCCACACATAATTATTACTGGTTTTGTGGTGTTCACAGTCATTTGGGCAAAGATTTTCTATGTGTGTCCACTTTGTTGGTGAAGATGATGACAGTTATCCAAGAGAAACATTCTCTGTTCAGAGTTTTTCACTGACAAATATGCCCTAAGGTCAGGCTGGCTATTAGGAAGAAGTTCTCAGAAAGAGTGGTAATGCATTGGAACAGGCTGCCCAGGGAGTGGTGGGGTCACCAACCCTGGAGGGAAGTGTTCAAGAAATATGGAGATGTGGCACTGAGGGATGTGGTCAGTGGGCATGGGGAGATGGGCTGGCACTGGGCTGCGTGATCTTAGTGGTCTTCTCCAGCCTTAATGATTCTGTGATTCTATGGTCTGACTCTTAATGCTTAACCAGAATGTCAGGCACTCTGCAGAGCTCTAAGAAACCACACGTTCATGGTGAAATATTAGTTGCTTATGAATCAAGGTGACTATTTTTTAATGACAATGATTTGGTAGCAATAATCAGTAACGTGCACTTTGCGGGGTCTGGATTTCATCAGTTGCCTCTTGTTTGCCAGACCAAGATGTTTAGAAATAAATGTTCAGACCAGATTGGCCAGTGGCCCATCAGTTTCTGCAATCATACTTTATTAATAGAGATCATATCTGATAGCAGAAGAGATGCAAAAACATATTTAATAAATACCCATGGAGTAGTGTTCCAGTAGAGGAAATGGGCATGGCACCTCCCTATTAATATTTGGCTTGAATATGAATGCACGTGCAGAGTTGCACAAAATTAGAATGATTTCTTCTAATGTATCCGTATGGGTGTTCTTGGTTTTTGTGGAAAAAAGATCCTACATTCACCAGCGTAACCCAATGTGCAGTGAGTGGAATGTATAGTATAACTCGTTTGGGTGAGGAGAGAGTAAAATCAACTGTGATGTTCTTACATTTTTGGTTATTGTGAGCTGCTCAACATTCTGTTTTTGTAATTATCCTGATTATTTAAAATCTTTGAATGTCCTTGTGAGAGCGATCTGTCATTCGTTCCGGCAGAAATTATGTAGCTGTTTCTTTCCTCGGTTAATGTAGGGGAGAAAATCAATGTAAAAGATAATATTTTAGCATTAGCTGATCCTGCAGTCTCATTCGATTCCAGCATAGCAGGCTAAGTAGCAAATGCTCTTAGCAATTGTTTCTGTTAGCGGAATTTTGAAAGCACTAAGAGAAATCTTGATCCATGGAGACAGTACAATAATTCACATTGACATATTTTCCCCATTTGCCACAGGGCAAGTGGAACTATTAATGCTCCTGTACAAAAACCTTTTTCTCCTTTTCTCCTTCTTTTCAAGAGCAGAAGGGAAATAATGGTGATCGTAACAGTGGATTATATGTAAAAATTCAGACTACCCTGAAGCTATCAAGGGGGAGAAAATCCAGAAAATTTAATGTCAATGTATTGTTGCCTTTCTTTCATGGAAACTCTCGTGCAATACAGACTCATACATATATTTTTGATAGCATTTTGGAGTTTTGATGGCTGCTTCAAGCGGGAAGGCATCTGTGGGGTCAGGGAGCAGGTAGCAGTGATTGTAAAATAAGCTGTTTGAGTGCCACGTACACACATGAACTGATTTGAACAAAAACAAATCCCCGCTGAATCCATTCTGTGCCCCACAACATACACTCAGCACCCAGCAGAGACAGCCGTTCCAGTGATGTATACACAAGGAATAGTTGTTACCATTGTAGTATTTTGCCTCCAGCTTTGAGAGACCCAATTCTATCTTCCCTTCAGCGGTAGGAATGATGTCAGCTTCGGCGCGGCGCATTTTTCCTCGGATGGTTAAAAGAACTGAGAAATTGATAAAGATTTGTGTAAAATATGGATAAATGGCAAGAATTTTCACCCATTAAGTGCAATAAAACCATCTTTGAAATGAGATTTAAGTAGGAAGTCTTGAAAACTTTGTCGGTTAGATGCTCAGGGAATAACAGTGCCATTAAGAGAAGCTGCACTGTAATGATAGATGAGCAGATATATTTCTGCCCGGTGTTGTGTCACGTTGGATGTGCATGTTACAAAAATGTGAGCGTTTTATTAGATCAAAAATGAACTACAACAGTTTTCTGGGTAAATTAGCAATCAGCATCACTGGTGTCCTCTCCATCTCCCTCCTTCCTCCCTTTTTTTTTTTCCCTTTTTCTTTCTAAGACCACTTTTTAAGAGATGAGGCCCTAGGTCACAAATGAGATGAGTTTGATGACCTCAGCCTATGGCCTCACAGACATCTGTCTACATCTCAAACCATCCATAGATTTTAGGACAATTGGATATCTCTTGTCAGGAAAGATCCACAGAGAGGCTGAGAACGCAACTCTGGTTGTAATTGTAAGACCTCAGCATACAACAGATCCTCCCAGCACTTCAGTTTTTTGTCGAATTTACAGTTATAATGCTTGAAAGGGAGAACATTCAAAATACTGTAATTGAACCAAGGGAGCGTGGTTTGGTTTTTTTTTTCTTCATTAGGCTGTTTGTTATCTCCATGAATTATGTTCATTCCTCTCTTGTGATAGCTCTCTCTGGTGTGGGTGCCTCTGTAATGTTAATCACGTAGGTGCAGCCTCTGGGAACGACACCAACTTTAACCTTTCCGGGTCATGGGTTTCAGAAGCCACTTTACGTAGAGATCAGCACAGTACAGCCACGCACAAAGTATTCTCATTTGTTTCCTGGTCCTTCAGGAAAATCTAATTAATTATTTATACACGATCTGTATACATTTATTTATTGTTACAGCTCAGTCTCTGGCCTCCAGTAGTTAAAGAACATTTTTCCTTAAGGTAACTTCCGCATCTGTGCCGTAACTTGTACTGTTCATACGGCGTATCAAATCATTTCAATTAGGAGCCCAATCTGTTTGCAAAGATGTGGCAGTATTTCCCTTTCTGTGTATGTCTGCTGAACTTTATTCTTCCCATAGCGATGCACGAGCCTGTGCAGTGCAGTGACCACTTTCACTTTATGTATAAAGCAATACAAATGGATAAAAGCTGATTCTGGTATCAGTGTCTCTTCTGATGACAGGGACGGGACCAAAAGATAACACGAGGATATAAATGAAGGAAAAAGTATTTTGTGTTTCTATACCCAAAGCTGTTCCCTAGAATTAGCTGATAAAACATTTTGGATTTTTGATTGCATTGGTGTTGCTGAGTTTTTTAATTGCTTTATGTGTTTCTTGTGACCTCGTGGTTCACAAGGCACATCTGTGTAGTGAGAAATAATAGTTCATTGCAGAAGAGGAATATTAGTGCCCTGCTTCATAAAAAGGAGGACATACTTTAAGGGACTGAATAATTGTTTTGACAATAGAGATAAAAAACCCTGAAAAGAGTAAGATAAGCAAGGTGGTGTGCTAGCTGATGCTGACATTGCCAGCGCTGTTCTGTGTAGTCCTCTGCTGTAGGAAATTTACCTTTTAAAGCTATCACTGAAAGCTCTTTTCTTTAGTGTAGTCTCTTTTGTTTGTAGGTCGTGATGAACTCTGTGGGCATTTCACAATGTCCTCATGAGTCACGAATGCTGCCAGCACTGCAGCCTCACCGAACCTGCCTGGCCCAGCAGAAACCACGAGCAGTGGTCACTGGGACACAGTGTGGCTCCCAAAGACGTGTAAGACCACAGCTGCAACGTGCTGTGATACAAACTCAGCACACAGCTGTTGCGTACTGCGTGACTGATTGTAAGAGTTCAGCCGTTCCATGGATAAGGGTTTGGCAAATGCTTCCTTGCATCTCTCTGCAGTGTTGTCTTCTTGTAACAGGGTAACTTTGGGAAACTCATCCAGTGATCGACACATAATACCATCATGTGCAGTGCTGAAGTGCTGCTTTACTGCAAGCCGGGGCGCTGGGCAGGAAGTGTGAACTGAAGTAGCAGCACATCTGTTGATAGGGATGGTCACCTATCTGAATCAGCTCTTATGGTGAAGTTGTGTATTACAATAGTAGCAGTGTGATCAAGTCACAGTTTAGTTAGAATAACGGCCTTTCTCTTTTTGCATTATTCAGCAATACAAAGGGAGCTTTTTCAAAATAAAGTTACCCATCACTGTGTAAATCACCATGTAAACTGATGTCTTTTAGGCCTGGAGTTGTATCTGGTATACTGATAAGGATTCTTGCAACTCACTTCTCAGCTGTTGAGAGTTAAACACTGAGGATGGGTAAGTGCAAAAAAATGGCACAGGAACCTTTATTTTGGGTTAGTGAAAGGAAAAAGGGTGTACTTCCAAGTAACTGCCTATAAAACCTTTGTTAGATAACTATACCCATGTTAGGAGAGGCATAAAGGTATTAGTTTGTTGCTAGATTTATGGAGGCACACACATACAAAATGTGTTTCTGTGGCCAATGGGCTGTGTGTTTTACTCATGAAACCTCGCTAGTTTCTTTTTACTGCTCCAAAACCATCGACCATTCCCTGTTATGGATTGCCTTGGCTGCGTGTTCTTCCATATGTTGTAACTATGGAATTGATTTTCTCTGAGTGTCTCTGACTGTTCTCTCCATTCTAATTTTCCTGGTTTCTTAGAGTACAAGGGGCCATTTGTGGAGGTTGTTACTGGTTTTTCTTTTTACATATTTAATAGAATGGGTTTTCCAGTATTATTATAAAATTTTGGATATACTGATTTTAAACTGAAACTGAAACGAGTTAAAATTAATGCTGCTGGAGCTTACAGTTTTTATTATAGCCCATTAAATTGTCTAATAGTTATCTGTGGGCAGGTCTTGCTACGTTCCTATAAATGTATCTGGTTTATTTTTTGGTGTTCCAGGCGTTCTCTGCCACTTGTTACAGCTGCTGTGCAGTCTGAGAGCTGCTGAAGGTGTCCGTGCAAATACTGATGACTGTTACGCTGTGGTGTTATCAGATTTTGATTGTGTATGGAGGTGGAAGCAAAGGCGCTGCGGGGAGATGTGTGTTTGAGGCACGGCTGTGATGACTCAGTCGAGGTCACTTTTCTCACTAATGAGCCATTCTCTTATCTTACTGTTGGGTGATAGTGGAGTGCTGGTAATGCAGTGTTTCACTCGGTACAAAGCTGAGAGTCTCAGTCTGGAAGAGGAGAAAATTTAAGACTAATAACTTGTAATCATCCCAAGTGAATTTGACAAAGCAGGAGAGTTCATTTCAGTGTCAGAAATGTCTGTAATTCTCCTGCATGGTCACATTCAAGGTCCGTGACTGCAAAGTGACATTTGCACTTATCTCTGCTTTGGTTTTTGCATCCTTTAGGATCTTTGCAGGCTTTTCAGATGCATTGCCCTCTCAGTTTGAGAGAAAGGTCTCCAGATAAATACTTGGTGAGATGTTGTTTTTATTTCATACCTCTTTAAAAATTATTTTTGTTGGGGCCTTCAGTTTCACAGTCTGTTTCAAACACGACGGTATATTTTCTACACCACTTAATGATTGAATAATGTTTGTAAGTGTAAATATAATTGCCTGACAATTTTGAAATCATCTCTGATCCAACTATGGCTTTTTTTTTTTTCTGGCTGCTTGTTGTGTAGCTTTGACAAAAGCAAGTTCTAAAGTGTGTTAGAAGGGAACCAAAGAAAAGGTAGAGCGTAGCACAGTGCAAATTAGATTACAGCACAGACCGCTAGCTTACTGCCAGTCCAAATTGGTCTGTATGTACAGCGTTTTTAAAGGTGCCACCTACGGCTGCTTTTAGCCTTGTGCCAGGCTCAAAATAGTAAATCCCACTTCTGAGCAGAAAATTGCCTCAGGTTTGAAGTAATGCTGGCAAATCTTAGCTGCTCATGGTTTCAGAGCCTGAGCAGCATAGAGATAGAGCCTCCAGCCTGAGCATCTCTCCGCTTTCTTCTGGAAATGGCATCACTGTGCCCTTCAGTCAGTGTGGGTGAATGTACCCCCTGTACACTGCTGAAGATGATTCACAATGGGAAGTTCACTCGGGACATCTGCTGACTGTGCTTAGGCTACTGGACAGCTAATTATTCTCCATATTACCTGCAAAATGAGTCCCATCAAACAGGTTATCAAATGTATTACAGACTTCCAGTTTTTGGATCCGTCCAGTTGGCTTGGATACGTCTGTCACTTCACTTGCTGTGTCTTTGTGTGCAGAATCTAGCACCACTGAAGGTGGTATAGTTCAGTTTTAAAGAGGATAGCACGATTTAATAGTGCAATTTTAAAAATAAACTTGGATGTCATAGCTACTCTGAATGGGCCTGAACCTGCTGCCCTTCGTCACACAGAAAATAGTACCTTGCTTCCTGATTTAAGACTTGAGAAGCAAATCACCACTCAGCTGTAGCTTGCCACAATCCAGTTATGCAGAAGTAAGTGCAGAATGTTGGTATTCTAGTTCATTATGACGGAAGTGTATTGTGCTGGAATTATAATAGAACGTTCAGTGTAACGTATCCTGTCCAAGTGCTGTTTTGAACACCTTCAGAGGCAGCCGCATTGGTGGTTGGGGGGCTCCCCCCTGCCTGCAGAATTTTGTTGGTAACTAATTTTTAAGGATATCAGTGAAATAAGGAGACTGCAGCATAGGATCTCTGCAACTTACAGTTTGAACGAGCTCCAACATTTCAGGCAGGTGAGAAGGAGAAAACCTCCCCGTGGGTTACAAGCGCTGTTTGTTCTGTCATGTTAATTGGCTGTTCGTTCCTGGGAGCACAGATTGTGCTGCTTCTCCTTTACCTCGAACAATGTCAAATCCCCAAAGCAGCCCTGCCAGCGCAGAAGGGAGCGAGCCATATGGGGCAGGTTGCAGTTGTTCCTTCAGGTCTGGACAGATTCCACTGTGAACAGATGGACAATGGCTGACATCCACTAATGGTTCTCGATAGGTTTCTTCTGCTGTTCATCTCGATCTTCTTTTTCTCTTCAGTCAGAACGCAGACCTGCCTGGAAATGGTCTGTTAACTCCTCTTGACTAGGTGGAAAATGATAGCTCTCATTTCATGATAACCAGAAAATGCAGAGGATTTAATTCCACCTCTGTTCTTATGTTTTTAGCACTTATATGAAGAGGGTGAGATCAGGAAGAAAATCCCTTAGTCACTTGATACAGATAACATCAGAGGAGAGAGGTTTTTTTGTGTTCGCTGGTTTGAAGGGAATTTATTCTTCCTTTCGTTCAGCACATTGCAAGGTTTTTCACTTTGGTACGGCTGTTATTTGCAGGATTGAGCTACTACAGCCATTCCATTTGGAGAAGGGAGCAGCGCACGTTCGGCGTTTCAGAACTGACTTTGAATGTTTGACACAGCTGAACTTCTTGTTCATTAAGTGGAACTTTAATCTGCTACTTTGATCCTTTGGTAAACCTTCTTTTCTACAGCAGATGAAGGTCCTCTATTTTATTTCATGCTTGTGATGAGCACCATTTCATAAAGATTAAATGTCTCCCTTTTGTCAATTATTCTTTTCTTTTTTTTTTTTTTTCTCCATTTTCCCCTCAGAACCTGCTGAAAATGTGCCTCCAGAATGGCCTTTCTCTTTCACATCAACCAGAAAGTATTAACTTCTTACAGAGGGGAGTTTCACACAGAGGAAGTACATTATAAAAAAGAAAGGAAAAAAAAAAGGCAGCTCTAATTATAATACGCAATTGCTGTGCAGTTGCAAAATGAAAGTAGACTGATCTGCACACGTGTGATTTATTAGCAAACGCTTTTCAGGTTCTCAGTGAGAGAATTAAGGAAACGTTTATATCCAAACAAAGTCTTCTTTCCAGATTTTAAATAAATGGCACTGACTTATTTTGAGTACGCATTTTAAAGATGTACTTTTAGGATAAAGTTAAAATGTTGAGGCTGCTTTATCCAACCATTCTTTTCTTCTGACATAAATCCCTTTCAGGGTCTCCTAATATCATCTGCAAGATTTACTACTGACAAAAGCTAAGAGATCTTCCTTTGAAACGTAATCTCACATTTTGATTAAAAGTACACAAAGGTTTTTAAACGATGGCTTTAAGAACTGTTACAATGAGCATTCACATGAATGATGCATGTTCCATAATGAAGTGAAAGCACACATACCTATGGCAAACTAAGGAACATCTGTAAGTGCACAGTCTCAGTATCTGGATGTAAGAACACTGTCAAATCTCATTATTCACTTTAGAAAGCACGTGGCAATGTCTTGGCTCATGCTTAGATAGCCCAACAGTCAAACTTCCTCTTTCACTATCTTCAAAGTCACATCTGCTAAAGATACCCTACCCTAATGTATCTCATTTGTGAAAGCCCAAGGTCACGCCCTCATGGTTGGAGATTCTGAGAGGAATAAAACTTGCACTTAAATTTTACATATGGCTGTTAACAGATACACTTAGAACAATGTATTTACTCTTTAGCACATGCGTTCCTCCAGCTGACTCTTAAGAAGCCAAGAAACAGTTTGGGGGCTTTGAAAAACGCCATAATTCTTACTGCAAAGCACAGAGGCCTCTCAGCTGTGTAACACTGCTGTTAAAAGCCACAGCAACAGCCAACATGTGATAAGAGGATGGGAATTTTGTTATGTTCTGCAGAAGATTTACTTACATTGTAGCTGTGCAAATCATAGTCTGAAGGATTCGAAGACGACTCACTGTTTTATGGCCCAGAGCGAGCCTGAAAACACAGGAAACAAAATGGGTGGGGGTAGCTGAAGGCATCACTGGAATCAGCTGCACTGCCCTGTATTTTCTCTGACTCAGTCTGCAGCTGGGAGCCACGGAGGGGAGAAGGGTGAAAGCGAGCTTCGTTTTCTCAGTCAGAAACAGCATTGCATCGTGTTCTTAAGGACAGCTTCAGCCACTCCTCAGTTACTTTGTTTTCCACCCTGAGCCTCCATAGTGTATCCTTGGGAGCAGGTGCCCTCAGCAGCTGTCTGTGAGCAGGAGGAGAGACCTCCGGGCTGGGAGCCGGGGTCAGATAACCCTCTGCTCCAGCAGGTGCAGATCAGCAGACTGCTGTTGAAAGGAACACAGTTGGCCACTGAGGATCCAGCTCTGTGTTTTCCCAGGAAACACGGATTTGTGGTGCGTGCATAGGGAGGGAAATAAGCACAGCATTACCTACACAGTGTGTGTTTAGGTCTGCGTGCAGTCAGGAAAGAAAAAGAGCAAGCATATGAGTCCCTTCATGAAGCAGCATAGAGAATCCCAAGCTGCAGTATTAATAACCTCCTGTTACTGAATACTCCATCTGTTCCCCATGCCAACGTGTCCTCACTCGGAGCACTCCCCCTGTCACAATATTTGGTGCCACACTCCTCCCTCCGCCGT